>PVKH010043597.1:0-10698 GCA_004027955.1 Chaetophractus vellerosus | reverse complement strand
AGGACCACGTAGATAGAGGTAAGGAAGGAGGAAGGAAAGGAGGAGGACAAGCAGCACTCACCCATCTCTGCCTGTATCTCACGGCAGCACAGCAGCAGCAACTTGCCTTTTGTGAGCAACTCGACAGGCATGTTGGAGACAAGGGACTGCCAAACGTTCAGGCGGCTCACCAGCATCATGTAGTCCTTGATGGGACAGCCTCTCATGGCCTCTAGCTTCTCGGGTCCCCAAGCTTGCAGGAATTCATAAATGCCTGTCATCCAGTTTTGTTCCCTGCAGAATTCCTGTACCTCCTGCAGCATGGCCTAGGGACAGACAAAGTGCTTAGGACAGAGGTGGGAGGCTATGGTGGGAATTGCTAGGTCTCTTTCTACTCCTTAAACCTCAGTGCTCACCTCATGCAGGGTCTGTAGGATAATCAGTGCCTGCTGGATTCGAGGGTTGTTGTCCAGGTCCTTCTGCAGATGCGTGTAATTGGGGGGAAAGTACTGGCCCCGCAGTCGGTACCCACGGACCTCCATGGTTCCAGTGCTTGGGAAAAACTTCCAAGGCCACACCAATCCTATATCTCGACCACAGAAGATACGCACAGCACCGCTGGGCTGTCCCTGGCACTTGGGCATCAGGAAGTCTGTGTTCGAGTCCTCCTCTTCATCTTCCTCTAGTGGGGTACATGCCATTATTGTCCATGAGTGCCCCCGGGATCCCATACACAACCTCCCTCTCCACCTTCAGCATGTGCACACGTACATCATACACACATTACATACACACATTTTCTGCTCATGAGTGAGTTCACACATAGATCCACATCACAAATACAGTCTACCAGACCTACTGAGGGAATTTATTAGTTAGGCTTCAGGTGCAGAGAAAAGAATTCACTCTAGGGAGTATAAGCAGGAAGGAATTGTTATAGAATATTAAATGGGTTGCAGAATAATTGGGAGAGCTGAAAAACAAAATACTCTAGGCTGAACTTGTAAGGCTGTCTGCTGCCTCGTGAACTGAGATGTCACTGCCACACCACCAGCTACAAAAACACACTGCTATGATCTGCAGCAGCAAAATGGAGGGCTATACCCTGCCTCTCTCCCACAATTAAATCAATTCTGAGTTGAAGCCTCATAAAAACCTAATCAGTGTGTCTTAAATCACATCTGACACCTAGATGCAAGGGGGTCTGGGGACCATAGTTTGTAGCACTGGAGCCTCTGCAAAATAGGAATGCATACTGGAAGGAGGCTGGAAAGGATGTTGAGCATGCTAGTCCTCAGTTACTGCCTTAAGGAACATCCTTGAACCTGACCTCTCTCTTAACTTTTTAGGAACTCATTATACGCTAATTTCATTATTTGTGTTAAAATTCTGCAATTAAAATATGTTGAGAAATTAGATCTACACCGCCAACACCAAAGATTATAGTGCCCCCAAGGCTCAGTACAATCCTCAGATCTCCTCTTCTCCACCTGCACTCATGCTTTTGGAGATCTCATTCAGTTTCATGGCTTTAAGAACCATTTATTTGCTCCCAAATTTGTATCTCTAGCCCATATCTCTCCCTGAATTCCAATTGCCTTTAAACAACTTCCTATACCACATCTCCATTTGGATGTCTAATAGGCACAGCAAATACAAAAGGTTCAAAACTGATCCCCTGATTTCTCCCCTAAAAATGTGTTCTTCCTGCAGTTTTCCAATTTCAGTAAATGGCAATTCCATTCTTTCAATAGCTCAAGTCAAAAATTTTATAGACAACTTTGAGTCTTCTCTCACGTACAACACACTCACCATCAGCAAATCCTGTTGGCTATACATTCAGAATATATCCATAATCCAAACTAATTCTTATCACCTCTTGGGGGCCGGCTGTAGCCCAGTGGATAGGGCGCTGGTTCACCACATGGGAGGCCCCGGGTTCGGTTCCCGGGGGCCTCTCCAAGCAGGCAGACCGCCTTGAGAGGGCAAGCTGCCATGGGCGGGGCAGAGCCGCAGTGGGCAGGGCAAAAAAAAGCCGCCGTGGGCAGGGCAAGTCGCCTGCGAATGCAACAGAGCCGCCCACGAATGGAGGAGAGCTGCCCACGAGTGGGGCAAGCTGCCTGCGCGGTGAGCTGACTCGGAGCGTCACCGCAATGGGGGGAGACAAAGCAGACACAGAAGAACACAAAAATGAACGCAGAAAGGGGGGGATATGTAACAACAACAAAAAAATTCTTATCACCTCTCCAAGAAGGCCACTGCCCAACCCAACTCACCATCATCCCTCACCACGTGATTGCAATACTCTCCTAGCTTGTCTCTATGCTTTGCCACTTGCCTCCAACAACTTATAGGCTCTGTTCCACATAACAAGAATGACTCTTTAAAAATAATTCCAGAGGGTAACTGCCAAAGAAGGATATAGATGAATGGATAAACAAAAGGTGGTATATACATACAATGTAGTATTATTCAGCCTTAAAAAGGAATGAAGTTCTGATGCAGCATGGATGAACCTTGAAGACATTATGTCGAGTGAAATAGGCCAGACACAAAAGGATAGATATTGTATGAACTCACTGGCATGAAATAATTAGAATAAGGAAATCCATAAAGTCAGAAACCAGAATACAAGTTGCCAGAGGTCAGGGTGGGGTTAGGGAATGTAGAGTTAATGCCTAATTGGTAAAGACTTTCTGTTTGGGGTGATGGAAAAGTTTTGGTAATGGATAGTAGTGAGGGTAGCACAACCTTGGGAATGTAATGAACAGCACTGCATCATATATTTGAATGTGGTTAAAAAGGGAAATTTTAGGTTGTGTATATGTTACTAGAATAAGGAATTTTAAAACAAATCCATAGAGCTGTACAACACAAACAGTGAACCCTAATGTAAACTGTGGCCTATAGGAAAGAAAAAGAAAAAAAAAAAACATTGGGCAAGTCCGTTAAAAAAAGTGTCTGGATTTGAAAAATTGAAATATTGAAAAATGATCTTGTATAGAATGTTTGATGGTGGTTTTAAGTTATTCTTAAAACCACAAGAAAAGCCTATAGTGTATAATTACATTTATTTATTTTTGAAATGACAAAATTTAAAAATAGAGGACAGATTCTAGGTCCCCAGGGGTTGGGTGGGATAGGGAGTGAGGGAGGTGTGGTTATAGCAAACACAGGAGGTATCCTTATGGTGTTGGAAATATTTAATATCTTGACTGTGACTGATCATGGATACACAAACCTATGTAGGTGACAAAATTATATATTTTTATATAGACACACAAATGAGTGTAAGTAAAACTGGGGAAACTGAACTAGATTGGTGAATTGCATCAGTGCCAATATCCTAGTTGTGATATCAACATTTGCAAAATGTTACCATTGGTGGTACAAGGGGTCTCACTGTACTGTTTCTTACAACTGCATGTGAATCTACAGTTAGCTCAATAAAAATTTCATTAAAAATAATAATAATAATAATGCCAGAAGGGATTCTGGGAAGATGGTGCAAGTGGAAGCATAGTTTTCAAAACTCCCTTAAGTCCCCACATAAAAATGACAGAGCAATTAGATCGTGAAACCAAAAACCCATGGTTAACATTTTCAACAAAATGGGGACAACAAATCCTCACAAACCCTATAATACAAGCGGGTGGGGCAAACCACCAACAGCCTCAAGAACTACATGGTATAGCCATTATAGAGGAAGGAAGCAGGAGGAACAATAAGGCATCTGACAGACCTGAGAATAGAAAAACTACAAAAGAACCAACATGCATTTATGAAAAGCAGAGAACAGCAGGTAAAAATGGAAAAGATTTTTCCCATTCCAACAGCAGGTGAGGTAACCTCTTTGAATGGATTATATGCTTTATTAATATATATCAATAAAATTGCTTTTAAAAATATCAAATTAGTACAGCCTATAATGAAAAAAATCACTGTGAAATGGTTGATTTATTCAAGTGTTTAATACTAATAATATTAAGAAGATATCCGTAGCATTTGTACTATGTACTGAACACCATACTACACATGTTACTACTTTAATCTTCAATACTACCCTGCAAGCTAGGTATTTTTGTTATCCCCATTTGTAGATTAGTAAACTAAATTCACATAGGTACAAATAGCTGGGATTTGAATCAACCTGTGTCTGATTCCAGAGCCCTTCCTCCTTCCACTGCATCATGTAAAACAAATATTAACATTCTCTATCAATTAACCTAGATATATTTGGAGAAAAAAATTTCCCCCAAAGATGAGATTTGTAAAAGGCACAGGCTCCTTTCAATGAACCTTTTTCTTCCTTGTCACCTAAGTTTCCTAAAATTAACTCTGTGTCTTTAAATCATCTTAATGAAAACATGCTAGTTGAACAGGAAAATGAAAAGGCATCTACAAATCAGATATGATCGAATGCATTTAATGCTTATATTTGTGAAAATGTAGTATTCCAAATAACGAAAATGTGAAGATGGATTTCCTCCTGTTAGCCAGTTTGAGGATTGATAACCAAAGATAATTGGTAACCATAAAATAGCTCAATAATACTCATGAATTACTCTGTGTGAAGTGAAAAAGAGCTGTATGAAATGAAGCAAATATATTGAGCAGAGTTCTTCAAACAAGTACAAATTAACCTAGCAATCAAATTCAACAGTAATTGAGATGCAAATACGACACTAGGGAAAACCTCAAGGAGTTTGTATAAACCAGGGGAAGGACAATGCACTCATTCACACTCTTTCACAAACCTATCATTCTGCTCAGGTGCGTGCACACACATACATATAAGCACATGCATGAGCAAGCAAAAATACATTCCACCCTCCTACCCCTGTAACACACGGGTGCAGAACACAGAGCTGCTCCATCCACACCCAAGGCCTGACTGATTACTTCCTGCCCACTTCCATGCCATTAGCACTCTAGGTACTCCTTCCCCCCTTCTTCCACCAGCCTTCCTACCCCTGCTTAGGTCTTCTAAATACCTTGGGAATACAGGGTATTCCAGGAGGTCTTGAGGTCTGCAGATTGCATTACCTTCAGGCCACGATATGGAGAAGGGGCAGAAATGGAAAACAACAAGGGATTCAGACCATGCTGAGGGCCTCTGATTACACAGAGGGATATAAAGTGGGTGTTTCTATTGCCAGCCCCCTGCCTCCCCAGAATACCTTCAGGGCAGAGGCCTTGACAGATTGAAGACCCTCAGTTAGAACCTGGATCATCTCCTTAGTAGAAGGCAGATGAGACAGTTGGCCACTACTGTCAAAGACCAGCTGTGTTATGAGCAAGGGGTTCTGCCTTGGTGCCTATAAAAGAAATGAGAGGACAAGTCATGGGGCTAGCTGCCAGTATCCATTGGCCCATATGGCCTTGACTTCCTGCCCACCTCCATGCATACCACCCACCACCTCACTTGCAGGATGTTGGCCACAAAAGAGGTTATTTCCTCCTCCACGATAGACACAAGGTTCTGACAAATCATGTAGTTTATGAGGCGGGCAAGCTGTCCCAGATGCAGCAACCAGGTCTCTGCCTGCTTCAGCTTCTGCTCCAGCTCCTGGCGCTGTAGTCTCTGGAGGTATATGGAGCCTTGGCCTGTCCTGATCCTCTTGGAGCATTCTATTCGCTCCTGCAGGCCTTGTAGCATGTGGTACGTGTCCTCATGAACCTGCCAGTTTAGAGCAGAAAACTCTCAGTGATGGTGATGGGGAGCAAAATGACCACCTACTGATTTGTGCAGACTCCCAGGTCTTGGAGCCTGGAACCTAGAATCTAGACATGCACACAGAGGGCTGCTTTTTAGTAGAGCTTACCTCAGAAACCTTTAAGTGACCAGAGAAGATGAAAATGGGGAATGTGTATTGAAAGCCACCATGTGTTAATGTGCTAGGCCATGGCCAGACCTATCTACTGAAAGGCCCCATGGTAAAATTCAAATAGAACATTTCTGCTTGGCATAGAAAAGAAAAAGAAAGAATGGATAATTAGGGCATAGCAATAATTCCAGTATGTGGACTCCAGCCATTAGGCCTGCTGAATTTGTATAATATTACCTTATATTATATTGGAAGCTGTTTCTAAGTATGGACATGGGCTTTCTATTGGGGGCATGGGAAAAGCCTGGGGGGCTTTTTGTGGGTTCTTTGCAGAGCTACGTTATTTGTTATTCAACCTACAAAGGCTGCTTACAATTGCCACCATTCTGGGCTCCTGTTAAGGAACAGAGGGAGACACCAGAAAGCTATGCTGGTCCAGAGGATCCTTTGACATTGCCACTTGTATGACCCTTGTAATGCTCAATTGAGTTTGTGAGGAGAACTGATCAATGCCTGTGAATGGCATTTCTGCTATCATCAGCTTAAGTCCCAGTCTTCTAAGACCCAAATGTAAGACAGCTTAGTCCTAAACTAGGCAATTCATACACAAACATGGCCTCAGACTTGGTGAGATGTCCTCTTCCAGGCTCTAGCAATATCCTCGATATCCAAGGCTTCCCATTTCATAGTTCTTAGTCCACTGAATCATCATTAACTAGTTACTTGTGTTACTCTTCCACTGTACTATAAGCTCTTCGAGGAGGAGGCCTCCGTCATACCTTATTTTATTTCTCTATTGCGTAACACAGTGCCTGACCATGTGGTTGTTCCATAGTAAATGTTTGTGAAAAGAATTGAAAAGGCCTTCTGAGTACCACTGAGCCCTCATATTGAAAGGGTTCAATGAGTACCAATCAGGATAAAACCATACAAACAACAACAATAAAAATTACTACTTCAACAGAATTTAATCAGGACACATTTTTAAAAAATTAATCCATCTGTTTACTTGTATTACAAAAGTAACACAATTCAATATGAAAATGAAAAAAACTGTCTATAAATCTCTGACAGTAATGAATAGTAACATACAATGCATACAGGAGTCATACAGAGAAACAAGCCTATAAAGAAAAAAATATTTTTGAAATTATTTATTTTTTTCTCTCCCCCCATTGTTGTTTGTGCTTGCTGTCTGCTATCTGTGTCTATTCATTGTGTGCTCTCTGTACCTGCTCATCTTCTTTTTAGAACGCACCAGGAACTGAATCCAGGACCTCCCATGTGGGAGAGAGGTGCCCAATTGCTTGAGCCACATTCATTCCCTGCTTGTTGCCTCTCTCTTTGTGTTTCTTTGTTGTATCTCTTCATTGCATTATCTCATTGAGTCATCTTGTTGCATCAGCTTGCCATGCCAGCCCATTGCATCAGCTGTCTGTCTTGCTTGTATTCTTTGGGAGGCACCAGGGACCAAACCCAGGACCTCCTGATAAGGAGCCCACCTGTGTCTCAATATGCATATCTGAAGCCTGCATTCCAATTAGCAGAACCCCGCCCTGCCCACCTGCATGCTCCTGGCCAGGTGGGAAATTCCACCTGCCTATTGTGCAGCCTGCTAGCCAGCTTCTGCTTTTTGTAAACCTCAGCCGCCTGCTAGCTTAAGAATGTGGCCGCATAAAGTCCCTATATAAACTCATGAAATTCAAGGCCCGAGGCCCAGAATTTTGAGACTGACTTTCTTCTCTGGGCCCACACATAATAAAATTGTGTTCCTCCGCTCCTCCAAGTGCTGTTTGTGTTCTTTGGGATCAGATTTCTGCAACATTCTGGTTCGGGAACCCAACGACGCAGGCCCTTTGAGCCTCTGGTTTGTGGTGGACAGGAGCGGCCAGTGGTGCCCGCCAATCAAACGAGGTTGGCGCTTCCTGTCCCTTTGACAGGACCTCCTTCCGAGGCGGGCTCTACTGACCATGTTGTGGCAGCCCTACCCAACTCAAGGAGGAGACAGACTGAACACCATCAGGAAGCCGACGACAAGGTGAGGTCCCCGGGTGACCCGTAGCCTGGCCCATCCTTGGACGGAAGAGGAGACTGATCACCCCCTAGTTCCTGGTTGTCGGGAACACAGTTCAGGGCCTCCCAAAGTGGGGAAGCAATGCGTAACCTCTGAGTGAATGAGAGTGTGAGTGTGAGTGTGGACGGTAGGGAGATATGTAATAAAATAAATAAATCTTAAAAAAAAAAAAGTGTGAATGGAGATCAAGATCCAAACTGGTTACTAAACTTCTGGAAAATAAAACCTCAGTAAAACAGAGACTTTATCTAAGGATATTGTCTCTATATGCTAATATGAACTCTTTAACATTTGCGATCAGGGATCTGAGATATCTATGTTTAATATATTTTCAATAGCGCTGTGAAGGGATATCTCACTTGAGTGGTTCCTTGTTTTCAGACTAATCAGAAACTGGGTTAGGAGTTAAATGATTTTAAAAAGAGTGTGAGGCTCTGGAATTGATAACAAATGGATGTAGGTACTCCTCTGAATACTTAAACCTATTTTTTGAGTTGATTTTAAGTGTACTCCTGCTCTGTGGCAAAGGATAAATGTGTAACCTGTTTAACAATGGTGCTAGTGAATTGTTCTACTCTGGGAATTTTTAAATCCATCTTAATAATAGCAAGCAAACTGTATAGAAAATTGATAATGAAGCTTAAAATGTAAAAGATGGTATTCTGTTCTTAAAGGAAAAATTGTATTTCTGTCTTAACCCATTTTTTCCACTGAAGTACTTTATATCATTATGTTGTTGTTAGAGAGATTCAAACCATCATCTCTGGATCTGGTCTTGGGCCTAAATAGTATATACTAGAGGAGTATAGCACATACTCTGGAGCCAGACAGAATGGGACCAGTCATCACTTCTATCACTTTCCAGCTGTGAGACTTTGTATTAATTGACTCTCTGTGCCTCAGTTTCCTCACCTGTAGAGTAAGGATAATCAAAATACTTATGTTTTAGGATTGCTGTGAAGATTAAATGAGTAAATATATTTAATGAGTATAGAACAGAACCTGCCACAAAGTAAAGATTAGCAATTGTTTTTCTTATTGAAATGTTTGTATAGGGCTATCCATGGAACAGGATTTTAAAGTAGAAGGTCAAGATAATGAAGGGGAAAAAATGGTTTTTAGAACTTAAAGCTTCTTGACTTAATGAAGAAATCATAACCTCCTTAAATTAATTTACTGAATCAATGGAGGAAAGAAAAATCATGAATAAAGCAATACAGGTTAAAAAATGGAAAAATGAAAAGTGTTATTTTTCCTGTAGTGCTAAAGTAAAATTCCTGCTAATTAATGTCTTCATAGTAAAAGTGTATAAAAATCAAGAGATAGGCTTCAGCATTGTCAAATTCTCTTATGCATTCAAACCAGGCCTTCAATACAATGCAGGTTGCCTCTGCAGGTTGCTTCTCCATTTGAGTTATTGGCTAGGGGTCACTAACCCCTAAAACAATAACGGTGTCTACTACATCTCTGGTTGTGCTCCTGAAGTTGATGGAATCTACGTTGCAGTTTCAAACTCCTGCAAGAGCCAACGATGGCTCAATAAAGCCAGATGAACAATGGACATTGCCTCCAGACTGGCACTGTTTCATAGTGCTGAAGGGTGCTATGCAACAGGCCAGTGGAATACTGGAACCTACTTTCCTAGCTTCTCTCTAGGGTCAACGGTGCCGCAGCATACTGTCTATGAAGGACACACCAAGTGGAGCAATGGACACCAGAGTACTGTAAGTAGAACTTAAACACAATTGGCATTGTGGCCTGCTCCCATGGAGAGATAACATGTAAGGTATTGCAAACCTGGAATTTGAATCTATTAATTACAGCTCAAAGATAAACTTATACATTGAGTAGTGCATTAATTAATATTAAGTACTGTACCTATATCCTATTCTAGATATATGCCTGATGATTATGGTGATTTCCTTTCTATTCTAGATCATATATAGAAGAACATTAAACATGTTAAAAGTCCTGGTAAACTTCATTTTCTAGGTAGTTAATGAATGTGCTTAACCCAGGTATCCCTCTTAGTCCTTGTTCTAGCACCTGTACCAGTACCTAACATTCCTAAGTATACTGCAGATGAACAAACCAGGACAGCTAGCCTGGAGTTCACCCTCAAAGCTAATGGGTGGCTTGCTAAGGACACTAAGTCTACCTGCCAGAAGCAGTGCAAGGGAAGGTCCTTCATGGACTTCACCAAGCCACTCATCTGAGGAAGAATGCCCTAACAGCTTAGCTAAATGGGTTTTTGAAGGAAAGGGCCTGGTAAAAAAAAAAAAAAACAGCCAAAAGTTACCAGGAGTTGCCCCCTGTGTGTAATTAATAACTCAAACAATGGGAGGCTTAACCATCCTCCCCGCCTTAAACCCCCTGCACAGATGCAGGGATCATACCCTGGGGAAGGCTAGCAGATAGACTTCACCCACATTCCATCCTCTCAGGGCTAAGCATTTCCCACCGGAAGGGAAATAACAAACGTGGTGGCTAAGACACACTTCAAATTAGCCCCTTTGAGATGGTCCATGGGCAACCTTTCCTCACCCAGGACCTGGGAACCAGGTTCTAATAAAACCTGGCAAGAAAACAGGTCTCTCTCTATTATAGCCAAATTGGAAGGAACTTTACCCTGTAGTTCTGATCACTCACAGCTATTAAATTTAAAGGAATTTCCATCTTGGTGCACTAGTCCTGAGTGAAACCAGCTGCCCAGGAAAGTGCCAACTCACCAGAAGAATCTGATGAAATGCACGAGAGCCAGTCATTGGACGGCCTGAGATACCTCTTCAAGAGACAAAGCTAAGTACTGTCTATGTC
>PVKH010043596.1:0-10698 GCA_004027955.1 Chaetophractus vellerosus | reverse complement strand
CCGGGAACAGAGGAACCCAGAAGCCTGAACACTGGAGACGTCGGCAGCTGTCTTGCTCCAACACGTGGACTTTGATGAGGGAAGAAATTTATGCTTTGTGGCCTGGTAACTGTAAGCTTCTACGCCAAATAAATACCCTTTATAAAGACCAACCAATTTTTGGTAGATTTCAAAAGGCACCCCTGTGGCTGACTAATACAGGTACCTTCACCATCATACTGGGAATTCTTTTTCCCTCTCTCTTGTGTGGAATCATTTCTTTCATGTCTTCTTCTTTCTAGGTATTCTCCCATGTTTTGGAGAAGCACTCTCTAGTAACATACTGAGAAAGAGTACATGAGAGAAAAAATTTAAAGACCTCTCACATCTGAAATTGACTTCAATCTACTGTTACATAATCATTTTATTCTGACTTTTGAAGGCATTCTTTCATTGACTTCAGCTTTCAGTATTACATCTGAGAAGTACAATGTCATTCTGATTCTTGGAATACCATATTTAACTTTTCCTTTAGAAGCATTTCAGATCTTCCCTTTGGCCTTGGTACTCTGAAATTTCACAATAGTGTGCCTTGATGTGGATATAGTTTTCATCTCCTGTGCTAGATACTCAGGGGGGCCCTTTCATTCTACAAATTCATGTCCCTTAATTTTGGAAAAAGTATTTGAATTATTTTGTTGATGATTTCCTCCTGACCTCACCCTCATTTGCCCTGTTCTCTCTTCTTGGAATATATCACTTGGATCTTGGTTCTCCTGGACTCATTCTCTAATTCTTATCTGTACTCCCCAGTTTTCCATCTCTTTGCTCCATTTCCTGGCAAAGTTCCTCAACTTTTTCTTGCATTCATTCTATTGCATTTTTGTTACTTCTATAGTCATATTTAATTTCTAAGAGTTCTTTTATACCGTCTTTCTCTTTCTCAGGATAGTAATTATAATTTTTGAGGTTTCCTTCTCCCTGCATAGTCTGGTTAGTATTTTCTCTATTTTTTACTTGTTTATTTTGGTCTTAGTATTTCACACTAGAGGCTTCGCTCACATGTGGGCTGGTCTTTGGTTGTCAGTTTCTGTTTAAGAAAGAAGCTTTAATCTGATTAGAAACTCTGAGTGCTTGAGTAGGTCTTGTTGACTGTGGGTTTCAGTGTACAGCAGTGGTTCTCAACAGGGACTGAGACATTGTTGATGGTCATTACTGTGGGGAGTGCTACTGGCTTCAAATGGGTAGAGGCCAATGATGCTATTACACATTCTACCACATACAGGACAGCCCTCACAAAAAAGAATTATCTGGCTCAAAATGTCAGTAATGCTGAGGTTAAGACCCTGATGTAGAGCATCTCACTGGGTCATTTAGTTAAGGAATACCTGGTGTTAGTATTTTTTAATCTTTCCTCTTGGCTGATCAGATTCTCAGATAAGACTCCATAATCTACTGCCTAGAGGGTACAGTATTAGCTACCAATTTTCTGGGAGCCAGGGAGTGAGAAGAGGGTTGGGGGTTTCAACAGTCAATATGTAAATTTCACTTAATTACTCGGTTGACAGTATTGTCTTTCCATTCTCAACTATGCCTGATTTTCCCCAGTTGCCCCAGAGACCTTCTCCAGAGACTAAACATCCAGTTTTCTACTGGTGTGGGGGAAAAGGCAGTTACTTGATTGTTTGTAGTGGGAAGGGGGATATAGAACTTTAATTTCTTCTTAAACAGACTTTCAAATAACCCGCTTTTAAGCTACATCTTTATACCATGTATACCATGTATACCATGGAGGATTCTGCTATATAAGAGAGATTGCTCCTCAGCATTTTCTACAGCTGACTGCTAATTCATCGTTACTTGTTTATCTGTTTTCCAGCTTTCTATTCTTTTCACCCTTATAGATTTTTATCTTCTTAAAAATTCCTTTGCTGTCATTTTACTGAGGTTTCTGGAAGGAAAGAAAGTGAATGCATGTGCTCACTCCTCCATCTGTTATGTGGAAGTTTCACAATTTCATATTTTACATTGAAGCATCCATTGCTATTCTCTAGAAAGAGAATCCTAAATGCAATAAACCCATTATAAAATGAAATCAATATATGCTTATTGAACACCTGCCAGATACAAGGTAATATGTCTACATTATGTTGATGCTCTTATGGTCAGTTAGGAGGTGCATGTTACTAGATGATTTGGTTGTACTTTAATCTTAAAGAAAGCTACCAACTACATATACCAAAAAAATCTAGTTTGGAGCCCATATAATCAGCAAGATTTGGTGTGACAGGAGCAAGGGGAAAAATCATTTTAAAAACAACCTAAGAAAAGATAAGAATCCAGACACAATCTGCTAAAAATAAAATAGTAGGGTGAACTAATTGACTAACTGAAGTTCTGTTTGAACAGAATTCAGATTTCTTCAGCTGATCAGCAACCTCAGCAGCTGGAAAATTACTTTAGATCAATATCACTGGATATGACGTCTCCTTAAAAATCTGGTTTTCACTACTGTCCTTTGAAAGCCAGCTCCTCTAGAGGAGACTGGATAGTGCTCTGGATTTCCATTCCATGCACAGAGAGTAATACCATGCTGCTCTCAACGTCAACTAGAGCATCATTCACATTGAAAAATCTGCTTTGAAAGCAGAGAAGGGATGTAACCACACCTCCCAGGTACAGTGTGCCTGGCTATGATTCATTCACACTCCAGCTTCAAGTTTTGCATGAAGGCAGACATTATATTCCATCACTGTTAAGGAGAATTTCTAACATAAAGTAAAAAGCAGGATTAAAGGCATATTTATGTTGATGTTGTGCAGTTAAATGCAGCTCAGAACAACTGAAACCTGAGCCTAGAAGGACATGACTCCTCCATTTTAACCTAAGTGGATGACTTGTATGGTGCCATGGCAACAGTATCACCTGTAATGATTCTCTTCAAGAAAATCTCACAGAAACATGACTGGAATACATGAGGACGTGGCATTGATCTGATGAGACTTTGATCAAATTTTCATTTCTGACCATGTAAAGAAATTATATAAATAATAATTACAATAGAAAAATTTGAATATGCAGGTAAATAAAGAAAACTATCAGTTATCTCTCCACTTAGATACAAACACTGCCTTGCAGTTATTTTCCTATACCTATATACCCAACTATATTTGAGAGAGGGCAAAATAAAGATTGGTTTTGGAACAAAGAGTGAGAGGGTTTCCTATTCATAGATCCTCATTGAAAGACTTACAAAGAATTAAATCAAAAAAGAAATTAAACCCAGAATAGAATGAGAAAACATATTATAAAATATTGTTTTGTTTATAAAATAGATCTTCACAAACTACCATTTCTGTGTACATGCCCAACTTTTCCTAAATGGGTTTATTTCCTTCTAGAAACTATACTGCCAGGCAGAGATCATGGCCTGGCCTGCTTCTGAGCAGTTTTTCTTCTCTATTTGTTCCTCCTGTTTTTGCCCCTCTGCGATTCATTTAGCCTGTCCTGGGGAATTTCTCTGACTTCTCCAAGTAATGAATTTATATACTGTCCTACCACTACCCTTCACCATCCCCCCTATTGGTGACAGTCTTCCCAACTCAGTGTCATCAACAAAAGCATCAACAACCAAGGAGGAGGGTTGAGGGCATGGAAAAGAGTTGCTTGACACATAAATTTCATTATGGCACAGGTCAGACCAGGCAAGCAGAGTCCAGAGTACCTGATGTCTAGAAAAGAGGAGGCTGAGAATATGTTTGGCTTTAGTACTTAAGATTGAAGCATCTGCTGTTCAATCCTTCAACAAGTACAAATTGAGTAACTGCTAGGGAGGAAGGTGAGATTTTCATGACCAAGTCAAAGGATTTCAAGAAAATACAGAATGGGCCACACCATGATCTATCATCAAATAATCTCAGGGATGTAATTTTGAAATGCGTTATAAAGATTTTTTGGTCCACAAACCCAGAGGAAGTATATATGTGAAATGTTCACTGACTGCAAACAAATGTTTGCATTGGAGGAACTACCCCCTAAAAAGTCCATCTCTTCAGCTCATGAAAATATTGCTGTTTGTGCAGAGTGGAAGGATATTTCTGCTTCTCCTACCACAGAAGCTGTATTTCTTTCAACATTAAGGTTAATGAGGGCTGGGGCCCTGTAATCTACATGACTAGGTTAATTCTCATGTGTCCTAGATAGTTGAGAGAAAAAAAGATTTAGAACTTCAGCTGAAAAGGGGGTACACACTGCTAAATTGGAAATGAATTCATGCACGGGGAGCTAGGAGAAGCACTTCCTAGCAGGGTCTCTGTACCTTGGTTTCTCCACCTATAAAGTAGAGATGCTGAACGTGACCCTTTCTTTCCCTGTGCATGAATGTGATACCAGTTCATGGGCTTTACATACTTTTGGAGAAGAGTAATTAATTGTTTTAAGGTTTGATTATATTGTAATAAGTCTCACATTTTGTCAAACTCAACAGATGTGCTCTGACATTGCTGGAAAAACATTTACCTTGAGTGTATTTTCAGAAGTGGGGATATGGTTTGTGCACTCTCATCTGCTGTTATCAAGATGCCATTAGAGGGAACCAGCTGTGGCTCAATTGGTAGAGCCCTGGTTTACCACATGGGAGGCCCCGGGTTCGGTTCCTGGGGCCTCCTCGAGAAGGCAGGCCGCCTCAAGAAGGCAAGCCGCCGCGGGCAGGGCAAGCTGCCACGTAGTGAGCTGACTCGGCGGGATGCCGCAGCAGGGGAAGACAAGCAGACACAGAAGAATGCAAAAGCAATGAACACAGCAAGAACAAGCAGCAAGGAGGGGATATATAAATAAATAAAAATAAATCTTAAAAAAAAAGATGCCATTAGAAATGTCTTCATCTGCAAAACAATTTTCTATGTATATATCATTGTCATGCGTTAATTTGCCCAATGCAACAAAGTTGAAAGTTTCAAAACATTACAATAGAATGAGATGATTCCTACATGTTCATTCCAAATGATGACATATTTTGCCCAAATGCAAGGAGATATGACCCCTATCATGGCTTTCTCCTCCATTCAAGGCTGCCTTTGATCACTGTGATGAAAACAGTGGGGTCAAGAAAGGCAAGAAAAGCAAAAAAAGATGAAAAAGAGACCCCGTTTGTTGATCATCACAATAAAGTCTTCACTGTCACTTCAAATATTTAGATGCTTCAATTTTTAAAATCAAAGCTGATAAATAGAATGCTTTGGGATTCAATCATTCTGGCACTGTCTGGCTCTGTGCCAGACACTGGGAATACCATGATTTTAAAAGGTCTAGAAGTAGAGATTGAAAGGAAATGAATAAATAATTTAAATTATGGTTAGTATGGGAAGCAGCTGTTGGTCAAGCGATTGCGCTCCCACCTACCACATGGGAGGTCCCGGGTTTGGTTCCTGGTGCCTCCTCGAGAAGACAAGCAAGACAGTGAGCTGGCACAATGGGCTGGTGCAGCAAGCTGACACAACAAGATGATGCAACAAGGAAACACAAAAAGGAAACACAATGAGAGAGACAACAAAGCAGGGACTGGAGGTGGCTCAAGTGATTGAGGGCCTCTCTCCCACATGGGAGGTCCCAGGTTTGGTTTCTGGTGCCTCCTAAATAGAAGATGAGCAGACACAGAGAACACACAGCGAATGGACACAGAGAGCAGATAGCAAGTGAAAACAACAAGGGATGGAGAAAGAAATAAATGAATAAGTCTTTAAAATAAATAAATTATGGTTAGTATGAAAATCCAGAAGAGACAAAACTAATTTATAGTAACAGAAAGCAGATCAATGGTTTCCTAGGCTTGAGATGGAAAGGATTAAATTTGAAGAAGCAGGAGTGAATTTGCGAGGTGATGGAATGTGCTGTATTTTGATAGGGATGGTGGTAATAGGATATTTACATTTGTCAAAACTCATTGAACTGTATACTTAAAATTGGTACATTTTATTGAATATAAATTACACTTCAATAAAGTTCATTTAAAACAAAAATAACATGATACATGTTATCACAAACCAAAATAATGTGGGAAAGTGAAGGAAAGGTGGGCTCCAACTTAGATGAAATGGCCGGAGGGAGCCTTTTTCTATAAATGGCATTCTCTACTGTAAGAAGGAAGAAGTCCATGCAGAAGGAATAACATAAACAAAGGCACTTCTCTTGTTTTCCATATTTTTCCTTGCAACAAAGAACTTTACGGAGATAAAAGTCATTTAATTTCCCCTGGAAAGAAGTTATACACAGCCAGATCATCCCACCAAAATCTTCCTTAGATTCTAAAGTGGCAAAATAATAAAAATTAAATTTTTAAATTATATCTAGCAAGCTAACTTTGAGTAGGTCAAATTATGTCAGAGTTGCTTTGTGTTTTGTATGTGCAATAGAGTATTGAGTATATTTATACTCCATCCCTTAGAGTGCCATTAAAAGCAAAAATGAACCTCCAACAGTAGACTTTCAAATACCGGGAAGTTACATATGTATGTGTATGGCACTATTTGAGGGTCACAAATCATACCACACAAGTGTCCTTGGTTATAAAAATCACTTTCTATCCTCTTTACTTAAATGGAGGGCTCAAACTTGTTGCTAAGATTCCTTCTTGCTCTAAAGTAGTATAATTATAAGCTCTACTTCAAACATAATGATGAGAGAAGCCCCGTGAACCCAGCAAATCTAGTGAAAGTTATGAAATAAAAAATAAAATAGAATTAAAAAAAAAATTTAAGTCTCTGGAATAGTCCTAAGGGCATGCAGCAAATGTTGAAACATTTATTTAAGAAAATCGACCAAATCTTGGTAAGAACAGCAAAGATATTTAAACCAAGACCCTCTCCCTCACTCTCACCTCCCAGCTACATGAGATAGATTCTCTACTCCAGATTGGTACAGCCAAGAACACAGGGCTTCCTCTTCCCCCAGCTCCCAGTCAGAGGGCTATCTTCCAAGGAGGGGCAGGAGGGGAAGGATGCCAGCATTTCTCATCCTGCCCCCAGCTAACTTGTTGCTGAGGTAGAGTTCTGGGTAAGTGTGGCTGAGTGGTGGGAGCTCCCTTTTTCTGCTCAGGCCCCACTTGTGGGATGGAGGCTTTACTGTGGGAATGGCACAACTGAGAATAGTGGGCCGCAATTGCCCTTTTTCAGCTCATAAGGCAAAGGTCACATATTGGGAGAGGCAAGCTGAGAAGACCTGAGGCCAATGTTACCTTTCCACCAAGTGCTCAGCTCCTATAGCAGAGATGTCACTCAGAGAGAATCACACCATTGTCCCCAGGTCTGAAATGGCTTGAAAGAGGAAGGAAAAGAGACTGGCTTGGTTTTTATTGTGGTTAGGGGGTGTGACTAGGTAGAGTTCACATGTGGGCAGGTGCTTGCATGGTTTGAATCTCCTGCTGGTGCCAAAGGAGAGAGCATCCAAGTTTTCTTATCAATGGGTCCAGGTGTGGGGCATATGGTAAATAAGAAAGACTGAGGCCTAAAAGCTGTCAGTAAACATCACACAATGGAATCAGATGCCTTATTACCCCATAGCTCAGAGATTTCACCTGGGGAAGGAAGGTGTTGGGAAGAAGTAGACCTTTAAACAGAGAGCTCTGGATCTCTTTTCCAAAGGAATGGGTTTCATTTGCAACAGATAAGAAGTTCAAGCCACAGGGCACTCTCAAAAAACAGTAGAGGGTGTAGGGAAAGGCCATTGGGAAGAAATTGTTAGATTCACTAGAGATATAAACTAAGCTGTAAACCAGCTACTTTGTTGGGACTAGCCCTCCTAGGGTCAGAACAAATTCCCAACAGTGACATCAGGAATTATCCCTTCAAAGGAGCCTAAATCTGATTGAATCAGTCTGTGGAGCAATTTATGTCCACAGCATTGTTGAAAACAACAGAGTATTCAGCTGTCAGTTTAGTGGAACTTAAGAGCTGGCTGTGGTCAGGAAAAGAGACAAAGAGAGCCCTGTCAAAACCACTGTCATCCCAGAGTGACAGTGGGCACACCCAGGGCTGAGTCCTCTGAGGAGCACATCAGAGGCTTCACACTGCTGGGGTTGGGGTACAGACTTCATTAAAATAATCCAACTAATCACTGAACAATTAAACTACAATATATTATCTAAAATGTTCAGTTTCCAACAAAAAAATGAGATATGGAAAGAAAAGAAGAAAGTATGACCCATATACTGGCAAATAAGTAGGCAACAGAAACTGCCTTTGAGAGTGACCAGATTTTGGATTTAACAGAAAAAGATTCCAAAGTAGCCATTATAAATATGTTCAAAGAACTAAAGGAGGGGCCGGCTGTGGCTCAATTGGTAGGGCGCCGGTTTACCACATGGGAGGCCCTGGGTTCCGTTCCCAGGGCCTCCTTGAGTGGGCAGACTGCCTTGAGAAGGCAAGCCGCCATGGCAGGGCAAAGCCACCATGGGCAGGGCAAGCCCCCGTGAGCAGGACAAGCCGCCCGCGAGTGGGTAAGGCCGCCGCGCGGTGAGCTGACTCGGCGGGTCACTGCAGCGGGGGGAGAAAAGCAGACACAGAAGAACGCAAAAATCAACACAGCAAGAACAAGCAGAAAGGGGGTGGATATATAATAATAATTTTAAAAAACTAAAGGAAACCACGATTTATGTAGTAAAGGAAGGCATGCTGACAACATCATATTAAATAAAGAATACCAAGAAAAAGATAAGAATTATTTTAAAAAAGAACCAAATGGAAATTCTGGAGTTGAAAATTATAATAACAGAAATGAAAAAGTTTATTAGAGGGGGCCCAACAGTAGATCTGAACTGGCAGAAGGAAGAACTAATGAGTTTGAAGATAGATTGCTCATGATTTTACAATCTGAAAAACAGAGAGAAAAAAGAATGAAGAAAAATGAACAGAGCCTCAGAGAAATATGGGACACTTTTAAGTGTGCCAACATATGCATAGTTGGAGTACCAGAGAAGAGGGAGAAATCCAAATGGAAAAATATTTCAAAGAAGTAATAGCTGAAAACTTCCCAAATTCATTGAGAAACAAATATCTACATATCCAGGAAGTTCAACCAACTCCAAGTAGGACAAGAGACCTGAAAACATATGTTCATACTAAAACTTATTCATGACTGTTTTATAACATTATTTTTCATAATAGCCACAAGATGGAAACAGTCCAAATGTCCATCAACTAATGGGCAGATAAAATGTGATATATCCACATAATGGAATATTATTTGGCCATAAAAAAGAATGAAGTACTGATACATGCTACGATGGGGATGAATCTTGGAAATATTATGGTAAGTGAAAGTAGCCAGTCACAAAATTGTATGATTCATTTTATATGAAATGCTCAGAATAGGCAAATCTATGAGTACTCAAAGTAGGTTAGTGTGGCTTAGTCCTGCAGGTGTGATGGGGGATAAGGGCTAATAGAGTATAGGATTTCTTTTTGAGGTGATGAAAATATTCTAAAATTGGTTGTGGTGATGGTTGCACCCATCTCTGAATATACTAAAAACCATTAGCTTGTACACATTAAATGGTGAATTATATAGCATGTGAATTCTATCTCGACAGAGCTGTTAAAAAAAAAAGTAATATAATTCCGTGATGAGCCAGGTTAGGGTGCAAAGTTTGGCTGTGGACTATAGCAAAGTAAAATTAATGAAACTCTTCATTTTGGCTTTCTTAACATCATACTCCCATGTTGAGCCGACCAGATGCACAGAGCTCTTGGAGAAACTTGAGATAAATTTTCTATTTTATTAATATTCCAGAGGAAAACAACTCTCCCCCCACCCATGGAATAAAATTAATCAATACCAGACTTCCATTTCTGACAGCATGGCACTGTGGATACTCTGAACAATGTTTCCAACTGAAATTTTTAAAAAAAGTATTTTTTAGCCAACATGAAATCACTGTAGAGCCCCCAAACAACATGAAATCCTGGGGAGGTGAATGTTCAAAGCTGATGATAACAGTCAGAATAGATTGGTGTATGCAGTGGTTAACATAACAGTCCATTTCTCATTTCTGATTCAGAACTTCAGGGCTTCTGGTCATTCTAGTCGTGTGGGAACCTCGGCTGATGGAGGCTCCAACTCAACGTGTGAGTATTGCAGTAGATTTTTGATTCCTTATACCATGCTTCTTTTTTCTTAGAGTTGGGATATGTATTTTATCTTTTATATTCTCCCTGTTAAGATTTATATTTGGAGTAAACATTCATCAAGTTCTTCCTGCTAAGTCCCTCATCACTACCAACCTACGGTTTTCTTTTTTAAAACTGGAATCCTTATACTATATTTCAGTGAAGGAAACTCCCTTTTATAAGTTAAAATCAAACCAGTTATTATAACACAATAGAATTGACACTCCATGGTAATGGATATAAAAGGGAATATGGCTTCCCTTTACTGTAAGATTTAAACAGTTTTAAAATAAGTTCCTTCAACTTGAAAGGAGGCTCAAATTCAGGAAGTCAATTTAGATAAAAAGGCCCTGTAATGTAAGGCCATGGTAATTATTAGTCAAACTCTTTAAACCCTATATCATAAAGTCATACTTTTCCCTACTTCATGAAGCTATTTAGGTCAGTCTTCCTTTTGAAGAAGGACAAACTAGCTCTGCTTTCTTGGCCTTTGGAGTTAAGTACTCCCTGAATTCTTTTTTTTTTTTTTCCTTATATGACTTTTATTTTATTTTATTTT
>PVKH010043595.1:0-10701 GCA_004027955.1 Chaetophractus vellerosus | reverse complement strand
TCTAATTGTCAGTATAAGCTTATTAAACTAAATATACATATTAGCATTTATATCTATCCAAAACTCTAGCCAAAAATAAGCCAAGTATATCAGTGTGTCCCCTGTTTTAGTAAGCATGTGAATGTATGTATATATATCATAAAAGATTGGAGTATAACCATTAAACCCCTGTTTATAAACAATCCTTCATTTATTTTATATTCTTTCAATTATTAACAAAAACACACTATCTAAATATCAATAAAAAGTCCTGCCACAAGAAATGTTAAGTAAACCCACCATGTGTCAATATTATGTCTTTAAGGCTTTATGCCCTACTCATTCTACCTTCCCACAAACATGTACTTAACCTCATTGCAGCTCCCTCAAAAACACTTTTAACACAACTCTATAAACATCTCCAAAATTCTCTTACCCAAGCAAGTAACCCCAAGATTCGAGCTATTGTTGAAAAAAGTAATCATTTACTAAAATTAATGTCACACAAACGAAAAGGGGGAAATGGTGAGGTACGAGAAAGATTATATCAGGCATTATTTATGATAAATTTTCTAAACTGAAGGTCATAATCAGATACATCAGCAGCACAACGTTTCTGGCAAAAATCAGGCAAAAGTACAGAAACAAATATTAGATAAACAGTTTATTGGAAGAATGAAAATAATAATCAATGGGAAAAGGCGAAGTTAGGATAGGGGTTTGTAGTTTTGCTGTTATCATTACAGATAAAGGAGACCAGCTTTGGATCCCTTCTAGATGCCTGAAACCTAAACATGAACAAGAGAAGTTGAAATGATAAGGAGCAGCATTTGGCAGAGTCACCCCAGCAGTCTTCTACTCCCACCTGGGGTCAGCTAAAGAAGTTGATACAAAAAGCAGAAAAGATGGTAACTTCTAAAGGCAAAATATCCCTCTAACACAGGTATTCCTTGCTATGCTTACCTTGACCACCACAGCAGTAAGTAGTGCACCTTCACATAATTATACACATTGGGCTTATATTACTAATCCACTTCTTTTGGAATTATTGACCTGGGGGGATGAATCCTACCCTGTTAATATCAATCAGTCTTTTCATTTTCCTGAGCCCATTGATTCTCGCCTTCCTCTATAACCTGAGGAGGAAGGGAAATTTATAGAAGATTTAACTTTACCTTTTATAAACTACTCTCTTAGTATTGGACATGACCCTGCATGCATGCAGCCTCAGAATCGCAGCATGGTTTAAATAAAGAAAAATCAAACTCAAATTTATATTGTTATTTTCCCTTCTTTACCACATAAATCAGAGAATATGGTAAATCTTACATGTCCCTCTCAAAACAGATTACTAAATGACAAATGGCATGTTTGTCATGGTTTTACAGAGGTTGTGTTTTTTAATGATTCCTATGGAATTGTAAAGGATCGGGCCCTTATAGGAATGCCAAAGCCTCTTAAAAACACAACCATATCTTGGTTCATTAGAAATTCAACCATAACCACTAATCACAGTAATCCTTATTTCTGGACTTTGGGTAATACAGCATCTACTAACAGCTCAATAAATTGGATAAATCAAGGAACATTTTATCCTACAACCATGGGACACTAAACTTAACAAAACTCAAAATTATTTGTGCAGATCATTTTTGGGAACTGGCCCAATTTTTGAATGGCAAGGCAATAAGACTAATATTACCAATTTAAAAAGAAAATCAACTCAATTCCTTATAGTATGTGTATGAACTCCTATAGCTTTTATCATTGGAAAAGTAACTTTTGGTGAAAGGGACATTAGCTGCTCCAATTGCTCTTTATTTACATGTCTTAAGAATTCATATTTGCAGGAAAATCAAACTCTTTTTGTAGCAAGAAGAAGAAATGGACTCTGGCTACCAGTCCAGATGACCAGACATTGGCAGCAGTCACCAGAATCCCAGTTGCTGTGGCACTTCCTCTACCATTATTTGAAAAGAACTAAAAGACTGATTAGACTTTTAATAGCAGGAATTTGGGGACTGATTGGCATTATAACTGCTGCTGCTGTTACTGGCACAGCCCTGCATCAAGGAGTCCAGATTCAATATGTTAAAGGCTGTTGGGAGTCAACATACTGCCAGCATGCCTGTCTAGCTGCAAAGTCACTAGAGAAAGGCCACGCAGCAATGAGGACCTGCAAAGCAGTCCCCAGTTGTTGGTTTCCCTATCAATCCCCGGAAGGAAATCTGTGTTTGTGCTTTTTATCTCACTTCTGTCTTTTTCTGAGTTTTTCTTACTAAAATTCTAAATAATAATCAAGTTACAGCAAAACTGCTTTTGAGAAAGTTGTTAAGATTTGTAGAAAAAAATTACTTGGCCTCAAATCACCATTGTGCTGTGCTCGCATTTTGTAGATATAGATCAACAAGGACCTCCAGTAAGAGGAATAGAGAATAAATGCTTTAACAAATTTTGCTTTTATGTAGAGCCAAGAAATCCTTGCAGTTAATTGGCCCTGGTGAAAAAAATGTCAGAAGATATTAGTGGAGAAAAACAATTGGGACTCTTTTGAAACCTACATCATGTGAGGACCCTTTTGTAGTGTAGGTGGACATTGTGGACATGAAGTGGTGCTGTGGGTATTATAGAGGACAATTGTCTAGTAATTCTGTACCTTGTACTAACATAGAAAAGTAATAAGGATTGTGATTGTAAACTATGATGCATAAATGGGGAATAACTGGTTAATGTTCTGCTAACCCAGAGAAAATGATGGGTGCACTGTGAACATAGTGTAACTTATACCCTCAATTATAAAAAACAATAGTGTACCTTGGGGTAAGGGAAACTTAAAAAAAAATGCATAGCAAAAACTAGGTCAGGGGAAAACAATGAGATCAGAGGAAAGGTATAAAAATAAAAATTGAGATGTGGCAGGGGGACTAAAAAGAAGTAGTAGTATAGAATAAGAATAAGATAGAATAAGAATAAGATAGAATAGGGGGGCCGGCTGGATAGCCCAGAGGATAGGGCATCGGCATACCACATGGGAGGCCCCGAGTTCGGTTCCCGGGGACCTCTCCTAGCGGGCAGACTGCCTTGAGAATGGCAAGCTGCCATGGGCGGGCCAGAGCCGCCGTGGGCAGGGCAAAAAGCTGCCACGGACAGGGCAAAAGCCGCCACGGGCAGGGCAGGTCGCCCGTGAATGGAGCGCAGCCAGCCACCCACGAACTGAAAGCCGGCCGTGAATGGAAGCAGAAGCCGCCCACAAGTGGGGAAAGCCACACCTGCGCAGTGACCAGTCTTGGCGCATCGCCGCAGCGGGGGGTTAGGGAGATATGTAATAAAATAAATAAATCTTTAAATATATATATAGAGAGAATAGGAATAATATAGAATAAGAATAAGATAGAATAAGAATAGAATAAGAATAAGAGATAGAATAAGAATAAGATAGAATAAGAATAAGAATAGGAATAAGAATAAGAGATAGAATGAAGAATGTAGAATAAAGTAGAAGAAGAATAAAAATGTAAAGAAGCTTGGGCTAGAAAACCTTGTGTGTCTGTGTGTGTGTTTGTCTTTTTCACCGACGCCGATCACCTTTCGGTAGTCCTACTGAATGCCAAGGCTGGTCCTCGGCAAAAGGCTGGCATAAAAATTCAAGTGAGATGTGGCATAGCCAGTCTCACATTGATATGGAACTGAATAATCATATGAATGATCTTGAAACAACTATTATACATTTGGGTAATCAAATCTATAATTTAAGCTTGTTAAGAACTCTTAAATGTGATTGGAATGAAAGTTCTCTTTGTATTATCCCTTTGCCTTATAATAATAGTGAGCATGCTTATGAAGTGGTAAAAAATCATTTGATCAGATATAAGCATAATATTTCTTTAGATATTTTAGAATTTCAAAAGAAAGTATTGAGCATGTCTCAAAATGAGTTGAAAGAAACCTCTGGTGCAGAAATTTGGAATGAATTGTCTGAATATTTAAATAATGTCAATCTGTTTCACTGGTGGAAACAAAAAACAGTTCAAATATTTTGAATTGGATTAGGAATTTTTGTTTTATGCATTTTAATTGTTTGTATTTTCAAGGGTAGAGTATATATTCATAGAAAACAAGAAAAATTGAATCAGATAAATGCATTTATGTTAAACAACTTAGCCATGAAAAACTAATTTTACATTATTTGTAGAAAGTACTATACTAATAACCCCATGAATTCACTACTAATTAATTACATAAGAGCATCCACATAAGGAACCTGAAGAAGTATAAAATATAAATGAAATTGCCTTCCTTGTAAGAGCTCAAAAGCTTGCCTGGTGGCCAATGATGGGTAAGATTCTCAGAGGAGGACAACCTAAGACAGGCACAGTCACAAGAGCCAAAGGAAGAACACAAGGGTGACAAGGTGTCACCTTGTATCATCATTGTAAAGAAACTGACTTAATTATTTCTCTAAGTGGTTCCTATGTGATACGCTACTTTACTTATCTATAAAATAAAAAAGGGGGAGATGAAGGCAGAAAAAGGAAGATGAAGAGTGTGTGTGCTGACCCCGAAAATGGGGACAAGGTCTTGGAACTGAAAACAGTTCCTTGAACCAAGGTCTGGGAACTGAAAACAGTTCCTTGGACTAAACAAGCACAGAGAATAACTGATTTAAGATAGAGCTGGGAACAGAATAGAATGTTAGGATTAAAAGGAAGTATGCTAATAAAAACAAGAACCTTAATTTAGTTTAGGCAGAAAAAATTCATGCTTAGATACACAAAAGTTAATTATAGCCATAACACCAATAAAAGGGCTAAGTAAGCAGCCACTCAGTGCTGTGTATGCCTGAGCAAGCTGCAGCCCACTGTTCATCTCATCAACCTGTCTGACACCTCTTTGTTTGCGCCACTGAACCATCTCAATCAATACTCCAGTCTTTTCTACTGGGTGGTGTTTGTGTGAAGATTTATTGGGTTTTCCAACTCTCCTCCTCAGGTCCCTATTCTATCCTGCCTCAAATTGACCTCAAAACTTCGAATATAATCACATGGCACAGTTGAAGCAGGTCACCCAACCACTTTCCATGCCTTGTGACCTCAGAGGAGAGCAAGTGGTCAGAAGTCAAATCTTGGGCTCCTCTCTTGGTTGTGGGTCAAAGAACTAGAGCACAGGCTGTCCACCAGATGAAATAAATATCCTGAGAAAAGCACACTGTAAAACATCACACTTGCTTAAAATCCAGATGATTTAGAATTTAGGATGCTGCACAACCAGAACTATGTGAAAAAAATGTGTTCCAATCAAAGAACTCTAAGGTTGCACCACAATCTAGCACACCAGCTGGTTTTGTGGGGAAAAAAATATGACCCTGCCTCATGTAAAACCTTGTCCCACTGGAAATAACACACTAAAGAAAATCTTGAATTATAATGGCCACAGTGGGGATGTTTTCATTTGCCTAAATTGGTATTTTTACATTCTCAACTAGAAAATAGAGGCTGTAAAACTAAGCAACCTGATTGGGATTAAATATTTTAATTAGTATGTGAAAGTTTCTAAATGTATAACTAATTCTAAAATTGCCTTTCTTCAAGAAACACTTACTAAATTACCAAAACTTAAAGTGCATTATCAAGCTTAAAAAGTTATCCAGTTCTCCTGACTCTGACTGTTCTAACCCTCCTTTAAACCCCTTCTGTCAACTGCCTCTATATCCTAACTTAGCCAAATTCCTCTTCTATAGGAATAAGATTTCCTAATTCCCACTGGAGACCCAGTAGATTTTGCAAAAGAATTCAATTTTTTTATTCAGACTTATGGGACTTCATAGCCAGACCTTTACCAATTAATTCACATGACTGCTGATGAAGGTCATACCCAAATCAGGATAGACAAAGCTAATTGGAAAGGGGTCTTAAATGGCTTTTCAAAATGAAGAGCTACTGACAAAACTGAAACATTTAAGTTAAGAAACTTCATAAGGTTATACCTGAAGTGTTTCCCCAAATTATTGATTGGGAGAAAAATCCAACAATGTACCCACAAATCCAATGAGCCCATATACGAAAATTTTAACAGGCTCAAAAAAAAAAATCCTTTAAACATTTCTTAAGTCTTGAGCATATTAACTATGACACCTCTATTCTGTTGAATTCTACTTTTTCTAACAGCTTTTCAGAATGAAGCACCATTCTTAAATGAAAACAAGTAGAATGGGTCACAATGGAACCTAATTCAGTAAATTTTACAGATTAATTAGAACACACCTTTAAAAAAGATAAAAATGGAAATCCTCTGAAGCAAAGATAACACAAATACTATTGACAAAATCATGAATTTCCATTTACAGCAGCTAAATAAGCTCCCAATGAACACTTTTAGGCACCAGGGTTCAGGAAACTGGTACTTGCAGTTACTGTAAATACCCTGGACATTTGAAAAGAGACTGCCCCTAATTACTTCCAAACAGCAGCAACCCCTAATGTTACTTTTTAAAAAAATTGATTACATATCCCCCCCCCCTTCTGCTTGCTCTTGCTGTGTGTCCATTCCTGTGTTCCTCTCTGTCCACTTTGTCTCCCCCCGTTGCGGCAACGTGCCGCGACTGGTCACCACACAGGCAGCTTTGCCCTGTTTGTGGGCGGCTTCTGCTTCCATTCACAGCCAGCTCTGCTTCAGTTCGTGGGTGGCTGGCTGTGCTCCATTTGTGGGAGACCTGCCCTGCCCATGGTGGCTTTGCCCTGTCCATGGCAGCTTTTTGCCCTGCCCATGGTGGCTCTGCCCACCCATGGCGGCTTGCCCTTCTCAAGGCAGTCTGCCTGCTAGGAGAGGTCCCCGGGAACCGAACCCAGGGCCTCCCATGTGGTATACCAGTGCCCTATCCACTGGGCTATATGGCCGGCCCCCCTAATGTTACCTTAAGAGGGGCTGGGGTCGTCCTCAGCTGGGTTCATTTGTTCTGTGTGGCAGAATACACAGACCCACCAAACTAGGCTAGGGATGAGCAGTGCCTTAACTCACTGGTGGGAGACAGGAGATGTACAATCTCAAACCAGCCTCCCTGTTAAGGGTTTTGTTTGTTTGTTTGTTTGCTTGCTTTAGTGGGAAAATAACTTGCCAAAGTTTGTGTTGCTGCTTATTTAAGTGCATAATTGACACAGAAAATATTGAGGTATGTGACAATTAAGATGGTTAATAAGGAGTTGTTGTTGGATTAGATTATACTCCCTGAAAGAACTTTCTGTATCTCCTGCAAAAGATTGGTTTGTGCCCAGATTGTTCAAAGTCTGCACAATTTATATGTAAGCTTGAAAGATATACAGATTTTTTAAGGGAAAAGGGGGACAAATTTGAATACCCAACCACTTCCAGTGAAAAGCTCACAATGTGTTTAACAAATTATTTTCAGTTTGCAGCAGGAAAAGGCTGCAACAACTGGCTGAAACAAAGAATATTAATCATTAGGGTGACATTTCAAAGAAGGGTCTGGAAAAATTAATTTTTGCTTTCTCAGTTAATCTTAAAATATGCATGGTACCTGGGCCTGGGTAATCTTGGGGTGATAAGGATGGGGTGGTTGTATGGATGTGAAGGTACATCTGATGGATGTGGAGACACAGATAATGATGGATGTGAGTGAGGAAGTACCAATTGACACATTTTTGGTAGAGCAAATTCTGGTTAATGTTAAATCTGTAGTTCTGCATGCCTCCTGACATCTAAGAGTTACAGTGAATTTTTCTAACACTATAAGGTGCCTTAATATTTAGGCAATACTGGGTTTTTCTAGTACTGAAAATTCCCTGATTAAATATACATTTCCAATCTTGGGAATTTTGGTGTCCTTCAGACTGGCTACTTCCTGCTGAGATGGGACTTAGTGGTTCCTGGGTAGTTTGATGGAAATGTTGACTCATGACATGCAGATAATGTTGATTTGACTCAGAGGGATCGATAGTTGCTTCAGAGGAGGAAGTTCTGAAAGTTCTGAATAAGGAGAAATGTTTGGTAAATATTCACATTAACATTTGATTGCACAAGGACATGAAGCATTTAAGAAGCACAAAGGTTAGAATTACTACTAGAAAAACAAACAGCCCTGTTTGGAGGAATGTTCCTAACCAGGAACAAATTCCTGCAAGTAATCAACTGAACAAATCATAGAAACTAAAACTAGTGATGGGAGCAGATAAGGCTTAAATCTGATTATTCATATGGGCTAAAAAAGAGAAGACAAGTAACACTAGGTATGGTCCAACCCACTTAGGTTTAGTTGTGCCTAGGTATGTTGGTCTTTCAAGGTGTGGAGCCACACCCAGGCTCCAGGTTGATAATTGTGTCAAGGAGTATCTATGAGGAATTTAAAATAATTAGAAGCATGATTATTTACCTCAGTCAGGGTAGCACCCAGGGATTTTACACATTTTAAGGTAGCTAATTCCCAGCTAGGATGCATATTGACAGCATGTTCTGCCTTTAGAAGTGGTCTACCATATGTCATTTCATAAGGACTTAAACCTAGCCTGCCTTGGGGTCCTGCTCTTATTCTCAGGAGTGAGTGGGTAGGGCTTTATCCCATTTAATTGTGTCTCTAGGCAGGTGTTCCTTTAACATTTAGTTCATATGTTCTGTTTTTCCCATGCATTGAGGTCTATAAAGAAGAGTATAGTCACTAATCAATACCCAAGAAACTAGAAACATCTTTAACCACTTTAGAGACAAAAGCAGTGCCACTGTCACTTTGAGTGGAGAATGGGAGTCCAAACCTAGGAATAATTATTTTTGATAGGTGTTTAAGAATTTCATGGGCTTTTTCAGTCTGACAAGAGAAAGCTTCTACTCATATAGTAAAGGTGTCAACAAACAGTAAAAATATTTAAAATTTCCAGGGGCTTTTGGCATCTTGGTGAAATCAATTTGCCAGTCCCCTCCTCTGCACAACTTTGGTACTGTACTCCCTTGGTTAATGCAGGAAACTTCGGGTGGAGTCAGGATTAACCTGAATGCATGTTACACATTGATCAGTTACATTTTGGGTGGTTCGTCATAGATTGGATTTTCTTTTCAGATACTTTGTATCCTTTTCTCACTAGCCTCTTTAACATTATTTGAGGCTTCTTGGGTTTTACTAACTATGAGAATATCATCAACATATTGAAGGAAAAGCCCTTCTCAGGGCTGTACTCCTTGTAGGTCCTTGGAATGTGCCTGTCCAAAAAGGTTGAGACATTTTTATTTGCTTGTGTGTTTGTTTGCTTTTAAAGGAGGCACAGGAGATTGAACCTGGGGCCTCATGTGTGGGAAGCAGTCACTTAACTACTGAGCTACACCTGCTCCCTGCGTTGGGGCATTTTAATATCCTTGTGGCAATACTGTTTTTTCATTCCAGTACCATGATCTTCCCATTCAAAGGCTAAAAATGTTTGCAATTCTCTTTCTAAAGGAAAGCAGTAAAAGTTGTCTTTAAGTCCAAAACTGAACTGAGGGTAAGCATCTGGGATATCAGTAAGGAGTGTATATGGATCGGGTACTCTTGGAGTGCTGTTTGGCCACAGTCTTACTTTTACCTCTTGTGCATCTCTTGCCAATCCTGGAGTTCTACGCCCTGCCCCCATAGCCCACACCTCAGTTGGCACCCATTGTTATTACTTCTTTGGGCACCCCAAGCTTGTTGGTGCTTTCTGTTAGGCCCAGCAAACCTGCTTGGAGGGCAGAGGCATGCACTGCCGGAACCTGTATGTTAATTTCATTGGGTGAAAAAGAGAGTGAGGCCTGTAACTTTGAATGTAAGTCTCAGCTAAGGAGAGAGATGGAGCAGTCAGGCATGTAGAGAAATTTATAGGTCAGTTGGGTGTCTCCAACCTGGCATTGCATTGGTTGTAGGGAGAATTGATCATTTGTAATTTCTGACACTCCAAAGAAAGGGACAGACTCAATTGTTTTATGAGTAAGTTTTTTATTCAAAACTGAAAAAGTTGCTCTTCTAGCCACCAGAAAATTTACTAATTTCTTACCCACTCAGAGAGAGATCCAAGGTTCCTTGTGGGTGATTGGGTTCATTTCCTTACCAATGGGAAGTGTCCCTGGGCCCCATCATTCTAGCTTTCTATATTCATCCCCTTTAAGCTGAGTTTTGAGCTGTGGGGTTAGGATCTCAGTTGCTCTTTTCCCTGGGAGACTGGGACATTCTCACTTCCAATATCCATTCTCCATGCAGAAAGCATATTGCTGGTGATCCAGAGGCTTTCTAGGGGCCTCAGAGATCTTACCTTTCATTGGTTCCCTCTGTTACTGAAAGGTTTCACTCAGGACTGCTCCTAAAAGATTAGCAATTAAATTAGCCTTATATGCGATTGTTTGCTTCTGGTGGTGTTCTTGAGCTATAGAACACATGGAGAGCAATCCCTACCAGGCCTGAAATTGGCAATCCTAGCATTTCTGAGGTTCTCTCTGTAGCTAGGAAGTTGACCTTCCCATTATATAAGTCAGATATTGAGAATGGAGTATATACTTATAAATAGTCCCTGGGTTGTCCTTGGCCATCTATTCCTGTGAGTACTTGCTGGAGAGGGAATTGGCCCTGGCTTTGCCATCCTGAGGTAGGGGCACCTTGCATAAAAGCTACACCACTCTGGGTGTGGGGTGGGGATGTGATTTCTGGGGGATCTAATGGAAATTTAGATCTGTTTTCTTCCCCCTGATGTGGAGGTGGTGGAGGTATAGGAGCAG
>PVKH010043594.1:0-10705 GCA_004027955.1 Chaetophractus vellerosus | reverse complement strand
GTGGTCCAGGCTTGCACCCTGGCTCAATCTTATTTTAAAGACCATGCTCTCTGAAATACACCTTGGAGCTACTAGGAGAGGTGTATGAGTTTCCTAGGCTGCCTTACAAAGTACCACAAACTAGGAAGCTGAAAACAATAGAAATTTATTCTCTTACAGTTTGGGAGGCTAGAAATCTGAAAACAAGGTGTCGGCCAGGCCTTGCTCCCTCTGAAGGTTCTAGGGAAGGCGCTTCCTCACCTCTTCATAACTTCTGGTAAACACCAGGCCTTCCTTGGCTCGTGGCTGCCTCACTCCAACCTCTGCTTCTGTCTTCACGTGGCTGTCTTCTCCCTTTGTGCCCACCTTCACAGAGCTTTCTCTTGGTATCTTCATCTCTTCTCTTCTTACTAGGACACCAGTCATGTAGGATTAAGGGCCCATCCTAACTAATGGATGAGGATGACCTCATCTTAACTAATTTAATCTGCAACGATCCTATTTCCAAATAAGGTCATTTTCGGAGTGACTGAGGGTTAGGACCTCAACATATCTTTGGAGGGGGGGGGGGTTACCACTCAACCCATAACAAGAGGACATGTTTTAAGCTATTATTAATCATTTAGCCTGAGAGTAAGGGAGAGTGAAAAGTAAAAATAAGAGAGAGAAATGACAAACGTCACTTATTCCACCATGTGGCTTAGACTGTGGTGCAGTCAGGAGGGACGTGGCTCTGCAATGCTTGATAATGAGAACTAGGGCTTATTTGAGGAGATTGATTAGCAAGTGAGTGTCATAATAGCTGGTTAAAAATGGCTGTGAGGGGAGCAGATGTAGCTCAAGTGGTTGAGCACCTGCTTCCCATGTATGAGGTCCTGGGTTCAATCCCTGGTACCACCTAAAAAAAAAAAAAAAGAAAGAAAGAAAGAAAAAAAATGCCTGTGAATAGAATTGCCATATGACCTGGCAATACCACTCCTAGATATAAACCCAAAGGAATTGAAAGCAGGGACTCAAATGTATTCTTGTACACTAATGTTCATAGAAGCATTCATAATAGCCAAAAGGTGGAAGCAACCCAAGTGTCCATCAACAAATGAATGGATAAAAAAATTTGGTATATACATGCAATGGAATATTATTCCATCACATAAAGGAATGAAGTTCTAGTAAATGCTACAATAGGGATGGACCTTGAAAACATTATGCTAAATGAAATAAGCAGGGTACAAAAGACAAATATTGTATGATTCCACTTATATAAATATCTAGAATAAGCAAATTCATAGAAACAGAGAGAAGAGTACAGGTTGCCAGGGCCAAGGGAAGGGAGGAATGGGGAGTTTTTGCTTAATGGGTACAGAATTTCTATTTGTGGTGATAAAACAGTTTTGGAAATGGATGGTAGAGATTGGTAGCATAACAGTGTGAATGTACAAAATGCCACTTAATTGTACACTTAAAAATGGTTTAAATGGCAAGTTTTATGTTTTACATATATATGTGTTGCCACAGTAAAATTTTTTTAAAAATTGCACGGGAGGTTGGGAAATACAGGCTCTAAAGAGGATGTAGAGATGGTATAGAACTGGCCAGTCCCAAGCATTACCACTGCCTTGCAGTGGTTTTCAGTGACCACCTGGCTCTGATGCAGATGGCGTTGGTCTTTCCATTTAAACCACTTTCAGGATCTTTTCAATTCTTTTATTGTGTTTCCATAAAATATAAACACTGAAATCAATATTTCCTATCAATATGTTCTGATCATATTGAGCACTGAGCGTTGTCTGAGAAGATGGTTCCTGGAATCCCTAACTGTGATGAAGTCAGTTCTCGATCATCTGCATATGGATTGTTCATGACCAATTTTTATGCCAGTCTGGTTTCTCCCAGCCACACGAGGCCCTACCAAGCCAGCACCTCTTATACTCTGTCACTGGGCTCTCAGGGAGGGCACATTAATTTTCATATTGGCTCTAGTCAAACCTCATTAGGGAGGACAAAACCCCATTAAATACTATGTATAAAACACTAAGTAAATAACATTTAGATAATCCATAATTTTGGATCATCAAGGCAGTATTGCAGCTAATTTAAAACTGCAAGGAAAGAGTTTTCAGCACGTTACGTTTGTTTTAAGCCCAACAATGTTGTGTGATATTAGCACTTGTGAATCAAGAGACAAACATGGGTGTCCAGGTGTGGCTTAACATAAAAATTTCTGTGAGGCCATTGGTCTCTCTGTGTGATAAATGGTCAAAAATCTCATGTGTTTCTAACCTCTGTGCTTTAAAAGGGAAGGTAAATATACAGAAAGCTTCCCTTTCTTTGGTTGGCATTTATCTTCTCAAGTGTGGAGGTCCATTTGATTAATGTCTAGTCATTTAAGGAAAAAGATGTCTTCTCTAAATTGCATGAAATGTGGAATGATTAGGGACTCACGGTCACGCTTCTGGGAGTTTTTATGTTCAATTATTTAAACTTTTTTTTTTTTTAACCTTTGTGGTGTGTCTCCTCCAAAGAGACCTTCCCATCCCCTGTGTAAGTGAATAGATGGGGCTGTTTCATCGGGTGGGTTCTTTCTAGCAGGAGTCTCCATCTGCTGGCAGCGATGGCTTTGAATTCTGGCAGTGCCCAAGTACTGCTGGTAAGGTCTCATCTGGGGGGCATCCACCTGCCAACCTATCGCTCAGTCATACTTTCATTAATTTTGGAAGAAAAAGTCCATTCTAATTACACACTATATCATCGACTAACTTTGCCATTGTTGCTTTTGATTATATCATTATCCAGCCTGGGTTTTGATTTCTGTTGTTTGTGTGTTGCTGTCTTCCCCCAGTGGAGTAAGACAGTTTCAAACATTATATAAATAACTCGGTTCCATTTGCTAGTTTTCCACAATTCTTTAAAATCAAGATACCAGATAAAATAATGTTTGATGGCTAGAGCCTATTATCAGTATATGACACAAGCCGGTCTTTGGAAAAGCATAAACCAGATAACACAGTTCCAGTAATGCTGTGCTCTCTTGATTTTTTAAAGCCTTCTGTCAAGGCTGACTTTACCTGCATCTTGTGATAATAAGAGAATTAGCACATTGGCGTCATCACGAGATGCATCTGGCAGCAGCTTTTTTTCATCATTATCGTTACCAGGGGTTTGTGGTGGTTGATTTCTTTCAGTTGCACTTGCTTTATGTCTGTTTGTGTCTGGGTTCTCACATCCTGTGTGTGTGTGTGTGAGAGAGAGAGAGAGAGAGAGAGAGGGGTGTAGGGAGACGGAATCAGACAGACAGAGAGAGGCTGACAGAAACAGTAAGGGCAAAGAAGAGAGAGACTGGTAGAGAGGTTGAAAGCAAGCTGGGAAAGAGAGAGTAGGTAGGAGTGTTCTGAGAATTCCTTACCAAGCTGACTGTATCCCTATTCTTTATCTAATAAGTGGCTTACCAGGCTTCCTCAGCTACTCTGGGCCTTCGACTAGCAAAGGGACACTGTGGCTTCCAGGGTTTTCGATTCTCCCTCTCTCCACCCACTCACACTCTTTAAGGGTCAGAGGCGTTGGATGTGTGGCATTGAGGATATCTCACACTGGGAGCGCACATTTCTCTGCCTGTCTTTCCAATAGCTCATTCTAGACTTAGTGGCACCAGAAGAAACACATTTCCTTCATTTTTATAAAAAGTAGTCATTCTTCATCATGTAAAAAATTCTGCTTTTGTTCAGCCAAGATGAGTTGATAGTAGGTAATTTCACATTTAAATACCCTTGAAGAGAATCTGCAATTAAGCCTCAATTTTCCACTTGGTTGTAGACTGTGATGATTCATTCATTTCTGGACCTCATTAATAGATTAAGTAGATAGAAATATTTGTTAAGGTCTTACTATATGCTAAGCACCGTGCTGCAACAGTGAGCCTAAATAGACAGTCTCCTGACCTCACAGAGTTGACAGTCTAGTGATAAGTGTCTAGCTTTCAGTGGAACTCGGCTTAAGCAGAAAGTGATCTGCTAAAGAATATTGGGGAGCTCGCAGAGTTAATGGGGAGGCTCTAGAGCAGGGGTCCTTAACCTTTTTTGTTCCACAGACCCCTTTGCCAGTCAGGTGAAAGCCATGGACCCCTTACTAAGTCCACACTATACTGTGTATTATTTAATAAATGTATCATACCCACACCAACACGTCCCCACAAGAATACTGTTTTTTTGAATTTCAATTCAAGCTCACGGACCCCTTGCTAAGAACCCTGCTCTAGAACCAGGCTCAGGGAAGGACTACAGGAGGGGTCGAGGTAGCAGGAACCATCTGGTGGTCTGGTCAGGGTGCCCCAACTGGAGTATATGAACACCAGCCATTTTTCCCATTTTTGCATCACTTCCCTCAAGATGCAGAGTCCCAGGAAAGGGTGTCTATTGGCTTATCTGGGTCACTTGTCATTGTGGCCAGCAGTCTGTAAGACCCTTTCATTTATGTCTCCACCACAGTGTATGCATTTCAGGGGGAGGAATATGTAATCTCCCATAAGAAAATCAGAGAACTGCCATCAAAAGAAAGGGGAAGGGATGGTGGACTGCCAAAAAGAGCTCCTCACCATTCCCTACTGTGCTTGAACTCAGGCTGAGTAGAACCAAGTGATTATTTTTTCACAGAGGCAGTAGACGCATGGCAAAGAGAATGTTAGGAGGAAGTAGAATCTTGAAGAAAAGCAAAGGAACAGATTTTCTGGATTCTTGGTTACCTGTTGATGTGACAAATCAGCATAATTTTTCACATTAAATTACTCCATGTATATGTTGTCTACCTACTTTATAACTTTAGACGTAATCCTCTGTGTAGAAAATATTGTTTAAATTTCTAAAAATTTGCCTCTTGCCTTTGTTAGACCTAAAATTTATAGCTGTAATGTGATGTGGCAGGGAGAGTGCAGGTGAGCATGGATTATGTTCTGCCACACAATGGGGCAAGACTCTTAGCTTTTCTGAGGCTTCATGTTCTCATTTGTAAAATTTGCATTAAAATGTCTATCTCTGGATTGTCGTGAAGATTAGAGGGTTAAATATGAGCATATACATGAATCCCTTCACATTAAATAGATGCTCGGTGAATTTTAAATATTATTATTGTTGTGTTATTACAGAAATCTTCTCCCTGTTTTTCTTTCAGCCCATCTCAATCTTATTGCCTTTAAGCCCATGTCAATTCTTGACCCCCCTCCATTCAGGAAAAAGTGGCCTAAGCAATGAGATCATTTATCATCTCAATAATAACTTGAGATAAATAAAAGAAGCTGGGAGTAGGACAGTTGCAAAGCTAATAAATTCAGCGGTTGATGTCATCAAGGCCCTAGTCTATTTTTCAATCTGTCAGTCTCAGTGTGTTGGCTTTGTTCCTAGGGTGTGTCCCCTCACAGTTACAAGATGGCTGCTCCAGCTCCAGCCATCATGTCCTCATACATTTGCCAAATGCCAGATATTTCTTTTTGTGGCAGGACATCCTCCTCTAACACACACACACACACACACACACACACCGGTTCTCCTCAGGTCCTATTTACTAGGAGTGAGTATATTCTTATGTATACTCTAGGTGCTCAGGAGGCTGGGAGAGTGATTATCCAGCATTTTCAGGCTCTGCCTGAAAGAAGAAGAGGGGAAATGCTGTTAGATAGGAAATTAATAGTACCTTCCACAATTGCCCAGGCCACACCACCTGAATCAATAGGGACTCAGTACTGTTAGTTTCTAAAAGCCTAATTCAAGCCAGCTTCTAAAGAACAAAATTTATTTGTAGAAAACCAAAATAATCCAAAGGTATCTGGCTTCAGAAGACAGTTAATAGGGACTTAAGCAATGTCACTAAAGACTCTAATTTTTGCCATCTTTCCATTCTGAATTACATGATGAGGCTTTTTCCTCAGGCTCTATATGGCAGCCTTCCCTCAGCTTGGGAATCTCCCCTTATGACAACAAAGTGACCATGGCTTCTAGGGAAAGAAGCTCCTGCTACCAGATGTACTCTCTTTTTCTACCCCTTTAACAGTCATAGAAGCATGTGCCTAGACTTAAACCAGTCACTGTGCGCTGCGAATTTTTACGTAAGCCAATTGGTGTTGCACAAGAGCTGTCTGGCTGGGGCATTCACACTGGACTCTCAGTGAGCAAGCACCTGAGATACAGGGTTGTTTGTTACAGCTGCTAGCCTCATACCCTGACTTAATATGCATATATAAAAATTTTTTTAATAGTGCAAGTGTGGTTCTTGTAGTGTTCAGAAAAATCTTTTGATTTACAAAAACAAAAGAAAACCAAAACCAACAAACCCTAAACACGTAAGACCCTAGGAAGTTGCTATCTTTGAAAGGAGAATAATTTTGGAGCAAAGCACTGAAAACATCTTCAGATATACTATCCACCATTCTGCAGGATGGACAATATCCAAGAGAATATGTATTTCCAGTAATAATGAGGACATTTGCATTATCCTCAATTTTGGGAGAAAATTATTATAAATGGTTCTGTTTGTGCCTTAGCAAAATCCCTTAATCCCATTGTAAACTTGTCATCTAACTGTTCATTTGTTGGTATTCAACATTTCCAATAAGAGAATTCCCTTACCTGCTTTTAAATCATTACTGTTTTTATAATGGCTTCATTATTTCTTAATTGTCTTAATTTTCTTTCTTACCTATTCCTGTTAAAAGCACATTAACATATGAATAATTTCAGCATCCCAGGCATTCTGGAAACCAAGTGAATTTCAGATATATATTTATTTGCCAGTGAAAGGCAGAAGAGGAAGGTAAGATGAACAATTCTAGATAACCTCAAATGAAGTTAATTATGCCTTCATGCCAATCCTCTCGGCACTAAGAACTCGTAATGTGGGAGCTAGAAGGCATCTTACTGCTCACCCAGGCCTCATCCCCCAGTTGCCGGTGAGGCAATGAATATCTAAGGAGGGCTGCACAGTTAGTGATTAAGTTGGGTTTAGTCCCAGACCCAGCAATGTCCAATCAAACGGCTGTGCACGGTCAAATCTGTTTCTGTACGTGAGCTTTCAATCACTCAAAGACTGTCTTCTGCCTCTCTGATTTCCTCCCTTGTCCCTAATCTAGGGTCCATAAGCAAAAGGCACTAAAAAAACGCCACTGACTTACTCAGAGTTTGATATCTCTAGATGCTTCTGCCAAAACAGATCCAAATAAACATTTCCCCGAACCCAGATGGCTCCTTCGTCTGTTTTGCTCATTGTTTTTGCTCATTGTCTGCTTGTTTTTTCTTTAGGAGGCACTGGGAACCAAACCCAGGACCTCCCATGTGTGAGAGGTGGGTGCTCAACTTCTTGAGCCACATCCACTCCCCCAAATAAACATTTTGACAGTTGTTTGTCTCTGTTTATCACTACTCCCCCCTTCATTCCCTGTTCCTTTAATTCACTGACTATTCTTGCTTGAACCATCTCTGGGCAAAGCAAGATAGGAAGAAATCTTCCATTCCTTGCAATCATTTAGATATCACTCTCTTTGGTATGGTAACAGTTTTCTAATTGATCATGAGAGTCACTTCCATCCAGTATACTTTTTAAAGCATATGAACATTTTTTCTAGCTATGTGACTTTGAGTAAACATCATCACCTTTCTGACCCCCTAGTTTCTCATCCGTAAAAAAGGGGTTTTATTCATAATGCCATTGCCTCTTCCCATTGGAAGTAATTGATTGATCCAACAATTTGTGACAGCCATGTGGAAAGCCCTGGGAGTAAAAAAAGAAAAGAAAAGAAAGGAAGAATAAGAAATATCACCTGCCTTTAAGAAGCTCACAATCTGGCTTGGAGCCCATGCTTTCAGTAGTTATAAGTAAGGCAAGTGGATGGGAGAGATCTGGATCTCAGGATCACACTGAGGAGTGTGGAATCCAGGAGCATCCTGAATTTGTCTGTCTCAATTTTTAAGACACTGTTGTCACTTCTCTTTTTCTCATTATTTTAGATCATGCCCTTGAGACAAATTACCCTCACCTGTATGAAACTTTTTCTTTTTATGATTTTATCTTTCTCTTGTTCTCCTTTCAAGTTTTTCCTCTGTGAATTGTTTGTCAACATTTATGAATTAGATTTTAGATTCTCTACACAGGTTACCCTTTGATGCATTTACCCTGGCCTTCGATTCTTCCTACACAGGCCTTTGTGCTTTTGCATACATTCATATATGTGTGTGTGTGTGTGTGTGTGTGTGTATTTACTACACTAGAATTCTGCTTATATTCTTGTTTTAGAAAACAGTTCTTCCTTAATACATTGCTAAAAAACCGCACCTGATTGATCCAAGTAAAGCAGTTCCTTCTCTCCTTCTGCCTCTATTTCATTTTAAAGTCCTGTATACTTGTCAACTCTATCAGGCTGGGGTCAGAGGAAGTTTGGTGGAATGGTAGAGGCAACCCAGTGAAGCCTGCCTACCCAGAGCTTCCCGAAAGTCTGTGCTTGCTCTTCTGATGGGGAGGCATCTTCAACCTATCGTGTTCCCTCATCTCAGAGTGCTCTGACGCTCTGCAAACCCAAAACGTGTCCACCAGCTGGCCTCCATGTCCTGTGTTTTACTTTCTTCATTTTCTGCTTGCAGTGGATAATTCAGAGATTACCTGCATCATTTCAAACTTGTTTCTTAGTTGTGTCAAATCATCTCAGCCTGGAGATGGTTTTTCCCAACATGACCACTGCATTCCCTCATGGTACTCTTCTACATTTGGCTGACCCTGGTGGGCTCATGGACTCGGTAGCTGAGGGGTCTTAGTTCATCTGGGGCACAGATGGGAGTTCTTCTGTGTCATGTTCCAGAACAAGAGATGCCATCTGTGTATTCTCTGGCCCACTGTGGTTCTTGTTCTTTATCTTGGTCCATATTAATCAGGACTCTTTTGGTTCCAAGGCACAGAAAAAACCCTAAGCTGACTTAAAGTTTTTAAAAGAGAGGAATTTAATAGATAATATAATAATAATAAAAAATCTAGCTGCATTTTTCACTTTAGGCATGGCTAGATACTGGAGCTCAAATGCATCTGGGCTCCATCTCACTCTTATCTCTACTCTCCCTTTTGTTGGCTTCACTCTTGGATAGACCCTCAGCAACTTCAGACTTACAGCCTCCTGGGTTCAAGTTGAGCCAAGGAAAGAGCTTCTGAGCCTAATTCTCACTGGCCAGAATGGGAGTCATATGCCCATGCCTGAGCCAATCATTATGGCCAGGGGGAAATAATATGCTGGTGGCAAAGGCATGAATTACAAGTCTACCTCAGGAACTGGAGTGTTCCCAAACCGTGTGCCCTGAGAATAGGGGAGAGTGGATTCCCCATGGGAAATCCACGGTGTGGTAACCAGAAGAAGGGAAAGGGGGTTCTGGGCAGGTCAGAACACCAGATGTCCACTGCATAGGGTCATGCCTGACCACCTGTGTGCTGGACCTTTTCAAGATTATAGTTTGAGTTCATCAATCTCACATGCTTTCCTCTTGCTAGTTTTGCAGGAATTGTGTCATTATCTCTAGTTCCAACTCTGAGCCTGCCAGACAGGCCTCCTTCCTGGCTTAATGCAATGAGGGGTTCCTCATCTTTTCAGTACTTCAGCTTATACTTTCAAAATTCAGAGATGGCTTTTGTTATTTCCATTCTGTGAGTCGATAGAAAAAGTCACCATTGCACAAGATTTCATGGTTATTTCAATCCAGCATGCATATGACAATGATTTTGGGGTGTTTGCTAGTTATGAACACAATATTACATGGTACCTAAAGCAAACAGCATATTTTACACTTCAGTATCATAAACTGTTTTCTAATATCATTTACTTTACTCTGTGTTAATCAAGAGAGTTTCAACATTTAAGCTTTGGGAAAAAGCAGGCATTCCATATCATAAAATGAGCAAATTTGGTAGAACATGAAAAGAAAAAATTATTTTTCACTTTCAGTTGTCTCAATAGCCTGCAGAGGTACATGAGCTATTGCCTGGCACATTTGTTTATTTATTTGATTTATCAGATGAGTTTAATGCATAAAAATTTCATAGCATATGTACAAAAAATATGTGCCTGTGTTAATCTGATGGCTTACAGTATCATGTTTCTTTCTGTACTTCAAAATTCCCTAAACACATCTTTGACACTCAATATATATTCATTAATAGTGATTCTTCCCTCTTTTCACAAAAACACTAAAGGGAAAGGGTAACTGAGAAAAAGGAAAACATAGAAATATCTTTAGAGTCATTGTGTTTTTCTGGATACTTCTCCAGAAGCCAAACAGAAGTGAGTAGGCCATTCACTGCTCTCCCCATAAGAGACGTGGTGTGTTCATATGACATAACGTGAGAGGATTTTAGGAATGCTCTCTAATGGTTACTCACCAATCTCATCAGGGATTAGTCTCATCAAGGATTAACTTTCTGGATCCAGAGGTAGAGCTTGAAACAAGCTCCCCCCCCCCCCTTTTTAATGAACAAGTCTTTACCTAGAATCACAGACTCATGAGGCGTGATTTTCACAAGCACCTTTTAATGCCACCCTTTGCCCTCTCTGGTGGAGAAGAGAGTGGAAAGGCGGAAAAGCATACCTAAAGAGAAACGTGAGGGTTTCTCCCCATCTAGCAGGGAATGGTGCATCCTCATGCTGGAGTTATTCCAACCACTTGGGTATCCCCAAGCATGCTGTGTCTTTCCTTTTGCAGTCTAAGATGGACGA
>PVKH010043593.1:0-10722 GCA_004027955.1 Chaetophractus vellerosus | reverse complement strand
TGGTGGCTTTCCTGGATATGACAATATGAAGCTTAAATTTAAAGAGATCACCATCATTAGACATCAATTTAGCATTAGACAAGTATTTTCCATCAGGCTCTGGAGTGAAAATCATAGCTGAGCCAGGTCAAAATTATGTTGCATCAGCTTTCACACTTGCAGTGAATATCATTGCCCAAAAAATTGTATTTAATGAACAGACAGACTCTGACAATGAAGATGAATAGAGTGAACAAGTCTTTATGTATTACGTGAATGACCGAGTATATGGGTCATTTAATTGCATCCTTATGATTATGTACATGTAAAGCCCCTTCTGCAGAAGAGACCCAAATCAGAAGAGAAGTATTATTCATCTAGCATATGGGGACTGTGATGGTTAGGCTAATGTGTCAACTCAGCCAGGTAATTGTGTCCAGGTGTTTGGTCAAGTCAAGCACTGGGCTAACTGTAATACAAGAGTATTCATGGACTTCAGTTACCACTGAGTTTACTGCATGGATGGTTGATTACATCTGCCTCAATCAGGGAGATTGCATCAGCAATGAAGCTTTTAACCAATCAATTGAATGCCTTAAAAGGGGAAGTGATTTCAACATTCAGAGAGAATTTCCCAGCTTGTCTTTGGACAGCCAACTTCTCCCAGAAACTCATCAAGGACCTTTCATTGGACTTTCATTGGAGCCCCTGGTTTGCAGCCTGCCTGCAGAACCTGGACTTGTGCATCCCCACGGTCACATGAGAGACACTTACAAAATCTCATATCATTAACAGGTATCTCCTGTTGATTCTATTTCCCGAGAGAACCCTGACTAATCGATGGCCTTGATCAGGTCATTGAGAGCTGTGACCTGCCAGAAATGCATGTGGGCGATTGGATGCTGGTTGAGAACATGGGTGCTTATGCTGTTGCTGCTTCCACTTTCAATGGATTCTAAGGCCAATCATCTACTTCGTGACCTCAGGTCTCGCGTGGCAAGTCATGCAGCAAATCAAGAGCCCCTAGTTTCCCGAGGCAGAGGAGCAGGTCACCAGCGCTCTGCCCATGTCCTGTGCTCAGGAAAGTGGGATGAACCACCACCCAGCCACCTGTGCTCCAGCTAGGATTAAGGTGTAAATACCATTTTTGTAGCTGTTAACTGAGTTTAGCTTAAATATAGGGATTTGCGGGGACCGTTTAACTTAACTACTGCTAGTTCTGAAATGTCCTTGTAAGAGGAGGGTTGGCACAGGTACAGCGATATAGAAGACTAGGAGAAGGGGTCACGCTTAATCTGTGTTCCTATGGAAACTACCTGATTATTTGTTTTATATAGATTTTTATTCACTTTCATAACATGCTTCTAAAGGGTGCCCCTCAGCTGCTGAGCAAGGATTTGTAGCTTGCATAACAGCAGATTGGGCCAAAATCTTAATGTTGTGACCTGTTTTAAAAATAAATTTAAAAAAAAGGAAATTAAGGGAATATTATAAAGAAATGTATGCTAATAATCCTGACAGCTAATAAAAGGGATAAACTCTTTGAAAGGTGCAAACTGCCAAATCTCACTTAAAAAAGAAATAGGTAGTCAGAAAGGGCATATAACTATTAAAGAAAATGAACTTTCAGTTAAAAAGTCTCTTGCAAAGAAAACTTCAGGCTCAGAGAACATTACTGTAGAATTCCACCACACATTTACCAACTGAATATTACCAATTTTACATGAATGCCTTCAAAAACTAAAGATGGAGGAAAACATTGTAATTCTACAAGGCAAGCATTATACTGACACTAAAAGTTCACAATGAATGCAATTACAAGAAGGGAAATCTGAGATCAATATATGTCATAAATGAAAATTCAAAAATTATTAACAAAATATAAGAAAATTGAATCTATCCATATATCAAAATAATCATACATAATGAGAAGTAAAGTATAACTCAAGAATAAAAAAAAATTGGTTTAATTCCTGAAAACAAATCAGTGTTAATCACCTAATAAGCAGATTACAAACATCTACAAGTAATTTGACACTTAAAGGTAAAAGACTGAATCCTTTAAACCAAGTTCAAAAACAAAATAATGATTTCCAATATAAGGGTTTAGTTTTTTGCTAGAGGTCTTAATGCAATAAGGCAAGAAAAAGAAATAAATGGCATAGAGATGGGTAAGAAGAAGTAAGATGATATCTATTAGCAAATAAAATGATTGCCTATGAAAAAAATCAGAACAAATATTTAAAAATATATATATTATTATTTTTTTCAGATTTTTTGAATAGCCCAATCCTTTAATAAAATCTTGGTTTCCTTTTTCTATTTTTTTTTAATTTTCTAAAATTATTTTTTATTTTTAAGTTCTCCTATATTTTAACTCTTACATTTAAATATCATTATTATTTCATTTTCCTATTCATTGCAATTGGCTATTGTGATGGCTTCACCTGTGAAGAGGCTATGGAGCACAAAAAGGTCACAATGGGAACGGGAGAGGATCATTGGTGGTGGGGGGGGCGTGTAACGGTTGGAGGTGTATCGGAGGAAGTCCAACTGAACATACATAAAAGGCATACATAATTGTTCAAATGCTCATGGGACATGGTCATGGGGTGAAGAATTCCTCAGTAAATGGGAGAACACTGAATTCCCATCTTGGAGAGCTCTGCCATATTTTCCAGAAAAATAGCAACACACCCATGAGTGCAAGGGCAGTGTCTGGCAAAGGAGGATGATCCATTGATGGGCCCTTGTTATTGATAACTAGCCTTATGAGTCATTGCTGTTGAAATTGAAATAGCCTAGTGTTAAGGGATGCCTAAGAGTTGCCTCTGGAGAACCTCCTTGTTGCTCCAATGTGGCGTCTCTCTAAGCCAAACTCAGCATATGAATACATTACCTTCCTTCCAGGATGGGACATGACTCCCGGGGATAAGCCTCCCTGGCAACGAGGGAGTACTAACAAATGCCAACGGGCAGTATGATTGGAAAAAGACTTTGAATAAAAGGGGGAAATGGTAAAGAAAAATGAGTTCATAGGGCTAAGAGACTTCACAGTGAGTCGGGAGGTCAATCCAGAGGCAACATTTACGCAGATCCCAGTAAGACCTCCTAGGCTTCCAATATGGATATCACCCCAAACAGAGGGCCTCCTGAGGGCTTTGGAGATATCCATATCCTATATCAGGGCAGATAGCCCAGAGTATGATGCCTTACTAGTGGGCCCTAATTTGGAATCCTTGCTCCTGAGAATAACAGAGCCTGACCGAAATATGTCTTCACTACACATGGTCCATCTGTCTCTTCTATTCAAACCTATATTTGATGCCAGAGTTTTAGGTGTACTTCCATAGACCGGAGACTACGGGATGTCCATGTGCCAACTGGGTCCAGAGACTCTGCAGATCCGCAACTCCTATACCACAACTCAATGGACTCACCCAGGACACCTAGCTGGGAGTTGATGATGGATAATGGCTATGCTGGGGAATAGAGAGAGCCTGCAGCTTCAGGCAGGATAATCCCTTCCATCATACCCACGGGATATAAGCCCCTCTCACTTGGTGGTGGAGGGGACATCACCATCCCAGACTCCTCTGGATTGGGGGAAGAACTATGGACTAGAATGGACTTATTGGTGTCCTGCTATAGACTTGTGATATATGCAGTGGAAGAAATTGCAAAATTATGTGGAGCCAGCGTCACTGGACACTTTGGGGGCAGGGAGAGGGAAGGGCAATTGTAATGTGTGTTTTTTTTTTGGGACTTGGGAATTGTCATGGGTGATGTTGCAATGGAAGATATAGGCCAGTTTGTATCATCATGTATCGTGTGGAACTGTGTGGGAGAGAGGGTCGTCTACAGTCTGAACTGTGATCTATGCTTGATGGTAAAGCCCCAAAATGTGTATATCCATCACAGGCGCTATGCCACACTGATGAGGGATGTATATTTGGGAGGTTGTGGGAGGTGTGAGGGGGTGGCACATGGGTACTCCTGGAATTTCTGTGTAACATTTATGTAATCAATGTATCCTAAAAATATATATATAGATATATAAAATAAATAAATAAATGACAATGAAAAAAACCTGCTATTATAATAAATGAGTATAGCAATGTTACAGAATGTAGTGTTTGTATATTTCTACATATTATCAAAGAAAAATGGAAATTTAAATATTTAAAAATCCGTACCATTGCAACACTACCAGAAACATGAAAAATGTGGGTATAAATTTAATAAAATATGTGCTTGGTCTGTATACTAGCCTGCAGAATGCTTAAGAAAGAAATCAAAGAAGATTATATAAAAGGGAAGACATTCTATGTATATGGATTGGTAGATTGACTATTATTAAGACAGCCATCCTCTCTAAACTGATGCACACTTTCTATGCAATTACATTAAGTACACAGTAGGATGTTTTGTAGGAAGCTGATTCTTAAATCTTCCTGAAAAGCTGAAGGAACAGAATAAGAATACTCAAAACAATTCAGCAAAAGAACAACGTTGGAGGACTCACACCACCTGATTTCAAGACTTAGGATAATTTTACAATAATCAAGAGAGTGTGGTATTGGCAAAAAGATAGACTCATGACAGAATATAGAGTCTACAAACTAGCACACATTTATAGTCAATTAATGTTCACAAGAGTATAAGGGTAGTTTAGTGGAGAAATGATATGCTCCTAAAACAATGTGATAGGAACTGCTAGATACCTGTGAAAACAAGAAGAAAAGGAGGAGGAATATGAGAGGGGAGGAAAGAAAGAGAGGAAGATGAGAAAAACAGCAACAAAAAAACTACTTCCATCCTTACCTCACACCATTTAAAAAAAAATGAATCATACACCAAGGAAATAAAATTGAGAATTCAGAAATAAACTCTCACATCTATTGCCAACTGATTTTTGACAATGGTGCCAAGTCCACTCAAAATGGAAAGAATTGTTCAACAAAAATGCAAGGAAAAGTGGATATACTTGAGCAAAAGAAGGACGGTGGGGGGCTGGCTGTATAGCCCAGTTGGTAGGGTGCCGGTTTACCACGTGGGTGGCCCCGTGTTCGGTCCTCGGGCCTCCTCGAACGGGCGGACGCCTGGAGAAGGCAAGCCAACACGGGCGGGGCACACCGCCGCAGGCAGGCACGCTGCCGCGGGCAAAGGCAAGCCCTCACGAGCAGATGGGCCGCCGCGCCGATGAGCTGTCTCAGCATGTCGCCCCAGCAGAGGGAGACAAGCAGACACAGAGGAACGCAGAGAAAAATGAACACAGCAAGAATCAGCAAGAAGGGGGGGATGTATAATAAATAAAAATAAATCTTAAAAAAAAAAAAAGAGTGAAGGTGCACCCCTACCTCACAGGACATCAAAAATTAACACAAAATAGATCAAAGTCCTAAATATAAGATCCAAACAATAAAATTCCTACAAGAAAATGGGGATAGTATCATCAGAATCTCGTATTAGGTAATGATTTCAAATCAACAAAAAGACAAACACACCAATTAAAAAATGGGGAAAGTCTTATATAGAAATTTCTCTAAAAAAGATATGCAAATGGTCAATAAGCACAGAAAACGAATCCCAATATCATTTGCCATTAGGGAAAGGCAGATCATACCCACTAGAATGGCTAATATTTATAAAATGAAAATAACGAATGTTGGAGAGGATGTGGAGAGACAGGTACATTCATACATTGTTGGCGGGTATGTAAAATGGCAGAGCCACTGGGAAAAACAGTTTAGCATTTCCTCAGAAAGTTAACTATAGATTTACTTCAGGATCTATCAATACTACTTCTATGTATATACCCAAAACAATTGAAAGCACACAAGTGTTCATAACAGCATTATTCACAGCAGACCAAAGGTGAACAGATGAATGGAAAAACAAAACATGGTATGTACATACAATAATGATATTCAGATATAAAAAAGGAAAGAAGATCTGATATATGTGATAAAATGGAGGAACACCGAAGATTCCATGTTAAGTGAAATAAGCCAAACACAAAAGGACAAATATTTTATGATCTCATTTAAATGAAATAATCAGAATAAACAAATGCATAGAGTCAGAAACTAGAATTTAGGGACTATGGTGGGGTGAGAAACAGGGAATTAATGCTTAATTGGTACAGAATTTCAATTTGGAGTGATGGAAAACCTTTGGGAATGGATTGTGAAGATGGTAGCACAATATTGTGAATGTAATAACAATGCTGAATTGTATATGTGAAAGAAGTTAAAATGGGAAAATTTAGGTTGTATATATCAGCAGAATAAAAAAATAAATAAAACCATAGAATTTTAAAACCCAAACTGTGAACCCTAATGTAAATTATGGATTATAATTAATAGGATAATTATCAAAGTATTGTTCCATTGATTGTAACAAAATTTCCATACTAATGCAAAATGTTATTAGGAAAAACTGCTCGTGTGTGTGGAGGATTTATATGGGAACTCTAGAGTCAATGCATGATTTTTCTGAAAATATACAGCTTCTCTAATAATATATAAATGAATCATAGATTAAATGCAAAACATAAATCAGTAAGATGTTTAGAAGAGAAGAAATGGAAAAATCTTTCTTACATAAGGTTTGGCAAAGATTCTGAGGATAAGATAGCAAGAACAATCCATAAAACCAATTTTAAAAAGTTAAATTGGATGTTATCATAATTAAAGCCTATTTCTCTGAGAAAAATAGAAATATAAGAAAGAAAATACAAGCCACACATTGGGAGAAAATATTTGAAATCCTATATCCAACGAGTAATTTGCATTTAGAATATATAAAGAACTTCTAAAACTTAACAGGAAGACAAACAATCCAATAAATAAATGAGCAACATATGTAAACCAGCCATTTAACAACAAAAAAGATACAGGATCACAAACACATGAAAAGAAGTTCAACATCACTTTTCATTAGGAAACAACTTAAAACCACAATGAGTTGTCATTACAAACCTATTAGAATAGCTAAAATTATTAAAATAAAATAAACTGACTCTACTTACTGATGGTAAGGATGCGGAGCAAATTGAATTCTCATGCATTACCAGTGGGGATGCAAAAGGGTACAGCCAGTTTGGATAACAATTTGGCAATTTCTTATAAAGTTGTTCTACTCCAAAGTATCTATCAAAGTAATAAAAACTTATGTTCACATAAAAACTGTACAATTATGTTAATAATGTCTTTATCATTCTTTACCTGGTTAACGGATAAATAACCATTAATACATCTACACAATATATCCTACACAGCAATAGTGGGAAGATTTACAGATACATTTAACAACATGCATGAATCTCAAATTCATTACCCTAAAAAGAAAGAAGTTAAACTAAACAACCACATACTATATGCTTCAATTTCTATTATGTTCTGGAAAAGGAAAACTGTAGTAAAAGAAATCAGATCAGTGGCTTCCGATGTCACCGGGTAGAAGAAGGGTTTAACTTTTAACTTATAAAGGGGTATGGACAATATCTTGTTTTTGGTGATAGCAACTCTAATGCATATTTTTGACAAAACACATAACTCTAAACTTAAAACTGTGAATTTTACTCTGCTTATATTAAACCTTAATAAAAGAAAATTTAAATACACACATGGAATAAATTTCTAACTTCACATCTTCACAGCTATGAGAATCAGCAAAAATTAGAAAAACTAACTGTTGGTGAAGATGTGAAACAATTTCAACCTACCTAAATTAATGATGGGAATGTACAATAGTAAAAGACCTGGGAAACGGTTTGGAAATTCCTTATAAAATACTTAGCACATGATGACCAATTCAACACCTGTATATTTCCCAAGGAAATGAAAACATATAATTCCAAAATGGCTTGCACATATATAATAATACCAGCATATTAATTTATGTCCAAAATCTAAAATCAACCCGGAGGTCCACCTACAAGGGAATGGATGACCCAACTTTGATATATTCACACAAAGCAATATTACTAGCAATAATAAAAATGAACTACTAAGATACACAGCAAAATGGAATATCAAAAATATCATGATTGAACGATGTCAAACACAGAACAGCATATGTTGTATGATGCCATTTTTATGAAGTTCTAGAACAGGCAAAAATAAATCTACAGTAATAGAAATCATATCAATGTTCTCTGAAAATAAGTTTTGAGGATTTTTCCAAAAATATAAGAGGAAGCTTTCTGGTATGATGGAAAGAATTCTTATATCTTGTTCTACTTAAAGAGCCATCAAGCTGTGTACATATAATTTCTAAATTTTCCTATTTATAAATTACACCTTGAAATTTAAAAAAAGAAAACGTATAAGCCCAAAATTTTGAACTATCTATTGTTAAAAAGATCCAATGAGAAATATTATGGAAAACTAGTGTTTTCCCTTTTTTTAAACCATTCTCTGAATGCTAACATTGACATCAGAGTGGAAATCCACACCTTTCCATGCCACCATTAGAGGTATAAACCTGGGCTATTTAGATGAGTGGTTTTATGTAGGATGGGATTCTGATGTTTCCATAAAAGAAATTCTGAGTTTTATTAAATTCACTTCTACAAGGTGGAGAAAGCCAGTGAATCTGAAATAAGCCTATAGTGGGAGTTCAGAAAAGAAACTGTGACTATTCATCCTTTTTCATCTAAACTTTTTACCTATGAAAGCCACAAATTATTAAAGTAAACTTGTGTTTCTATCACCAATAGTAATAGCCAAGCATCAAACTGTATACTTTATTTTATAACTTTGGTATATTTTAAGGACACCTTATGGTTATAAAATTAACAGAAGCTAAAGGGCCAATAACGTGTCTTGTATTTTGACATTGTGTCACATAAAAGTCTGCCAGGAAATTTTATTAATTAGGACTGCTTTAACACAAATATAATTGTAAAAATTCTAAAATGGCTTATTTTTATAAGATAAGCTTATAATTTTTTTAATTAAAAGAAACTGATAAGTGACCCAGATTAAATATGGCTATTCGCCTCTACACACAGGCCCTTTCTATCAGTCTTGATTGAGCAATCCCCTGACTGTAAACCCACACCACTATGTTCCAGCTCTTATCTTCGAGGTATTTTCAGCCAAGGGGGAAACGGCCCTGGGGACGCTGTCCCGAATATGAATATGACAATAGATCACAAGGATGGGATCCTTGTAACCAAATGGGAAATGGCACCCACGCCTACGGGCCAATCTGGGGACAGTGACTGGGAAATAACAGGCCTCAATCCGCAGGGCAGGAAAGCCCTGTGAGCGCCCCTGTGGGTCTGGCGGATCTGGTTTTACTTTCTGGCATGTTGCTGCCTTTGATGAGCATTAGGTAAGCGCATGTGCTGTGAAAGTTGCAACCAAGCAACGGTCTCCAAAATAATTTTTCAGTCCGCTCCCCCACCCCCTTCCCCAGCCAGTAAGGACCGACAGGATCCCGGGAAGAGGAAGAAACAGATGCTGGGATGCTGAAGGTCACCTCTGGCTTGGGGAGCAGACCCAATAAGCCAAGGTAAAGGTGGTCGTCAAACAGCATATCCGCTGCTGTCCACTCACGAGGCGGTCTCTGGACTCACGCCGCAGCAAAGTCCACAGAATCAACAAAGGGCATATTACTGCAGACCCCTTCCCTCCTCGCACCCGTGTGACAATGCGGAGTTCCTAAAAGGGTGCCCTCCACCCCCTGGGGCTGACTACCAGCTTCTAGGGGGCCGCGTGCCCAAGTCCCAGGCGCTCACCTCAGGCGGCGCTGAGTCCTGGGGGGAGTGGAAGAATGACCTGAGGGCGCTGGGTCGTCTTGGGCTACACACAGACGCCACAGGTCACCATCCCTGTGAGGGAAAGAAGCAGCCACAGCCACCATCACCACAGCCAGCTCAGAGGAGGAAGAGCATGTGCCGGATTCCACGGAAATACTAAAGCCAAGTCCATCCTGACACTGATAAGAATTCTAGGCCTTCTCACAGTCCTGCTGCACAGACCAAATAAAATGGGCCCCTCCGGCTCTACCAAATGACTGAGGAAAAGCCTCTGCTAAAGATGCATCAGCTCCAGAAGGAGTAAGATCTTCCGTTATTTAAACTACTCTTCAAAAGTGTGCATAAACAAAGCCGGGTGGGGTCCTAGAGGCACTATAAACCGCTCCTGAACCTAGTTACAATGGGTCGTTTATGGCCTGAGGCATGGCCTATCCCTACAAAAGCTCTCTTACCTCAGAGCACCAGTGGCTAGTGCCTGCTGAGGCAGGAATGGCGTCCCCACTTAGGCTTGAAAGGGTCTACCCAGAAGCCTCCCCTCGAAACCAGCCACTCCAGCCCGAAGCCTTAGAGTTATTTTTGAGGAGAGCCTTCCCACAAGTCAAGCCAAGGCTTTTGGCCCTGTTGCCATCGGCCCCCAGAGTAAATCATGACAGATACAGGGATCAGAGGGAGGTAAATCCAAGAGACAAGAGAAAATTCAAAAGGAAAGAATATAGACTATCTATAGCGCTATCTCATCTAGGTGGTTTTTTGCACAAAATATTTTGTATATATTATTTAAATGATTCTGTGTAAAGTTAAAATACGTCTATCAAATATTTAATGGAAGCAAACATGAAAAAGGGTCACAAATCTACAATATTTGCCATCTCATATTTTTAACATTAAAAGTCTTTTTATACAAGTATCTCTCCAATTATGAAGTCATTCACCAAAGTTGAACTACATAGTGAGTATACCCAGTGCAACTA
>PVKH010043592.1:0-10701 GCA_004027955.1 Chaetophractus vellerosus | reverse complement strand
AAAGTATAAATTGAGCAAAGTGAAGGAAGGGTTAGTAATTTCAATGACTTGATGCAATAGAATCCTACAATGGAACTTAATCTTTATGAGTTGTGTGACTTTTATACCTAGCACCACCTCTAATTTCAGGCAAGGGCATCTTCCTGCCCTGATTTCCATGATTTAGAAGGTCCTGCTCTAGTCCTCCTCTGGACACCCCTCAACCATGGGACGAGTGGATGTGCTCACCTGGAGCCCTTGCCTCTCATCTTCTTCATACTCTGTATGTCAGCTCCTGAAATTCTCCACTCAAACGATGGGCATGTACACACCAAGGCCCAAGGGATAGGCAAAGGGTGGATGTTTGGGGGGATGGACAGACTTAGATGTGGGGGTTGGGGTGACCACACATATATCTACAGGGCCCCCTTTATCTGCACAGAGCTGGGACTGAGAAGAGATGACTGCTTGCAACATGCCAAGTGGGATGGTGGTGGTGGTGAGGGGCTCCTTTTGCACTCTTCCCCAAGGCCTTGCAAAGATTAGGGGTGGATCTGCCTAAATCACTAGATAGTTACTTTTCTTTTTTACTTAGAGGAAACATATGTAATAGGACAATCATGACTAAAATTAAATCCCTGGAGGTTTTTAGGAACTCAGTTGGAAAGAAGCTAAGCAAAGTCTCATTTTTACAAAGAGTTTCTAGCCTCCAGAAGTGAACATTTCAATTTACCTCTGGGACAACCTGTTTCTTTGTTTTGGGATGGTCATCAGACCTTACACTGTTTAGTTCTAATTGCAAGGTATGTACCCACCCACTGTTCTTGGGAGAACACGTGAAATTACACTGAAAGTAGAACTGGAAATTATTGAGTTTGGTTAAGCATGGCTCCTTTCTAGAGGTTTCCAGTTTTCTCAGACAGTATAGAAATGTTTCCAAACTGGACCCACTTTTTATTCCTTTACAGGTAGGTATTTGGGGGTTGTGTGAATTCTGAGAGAAGACACGATATGGACAGAAGAAGGGGAAATGGACTGCTTTCTTGAGAGAGTTTAAAAAAAACTAGATGTGGGCACTGTTGCTTCAGGATCCTGATTAACAAAGTGTCTTGGAGAGAAACTCATGGTTCCCCTATTGGCTCTGAAGTCACCGCCAGTCTGATTACTCAAAAAAAGTCAGAGCCTCTGCTCACAAGATGTGTGGTAATAGGAGAGACTCAGTGAATTGTCTTCCAACATTCCACTGTCATTTGCATTTTGTATAACAAAACAAGTGGTAGGGATTGGGAATTTAAGGCTTAAAATGTACAGGAATCCTATTTAGAATGACAGAAATGTTTTGGTAATGGATGGCGGTGATAGTGGCTCAGCATTATAAATGTAATGAACAGCACTGAAATATATATCCGAATGTTGTCAAAAGGGAAAATGTTAGGTTGTATATACGATAGCAAAATAATTTTTTTTTTAAATCCATAGAACTGCACTACTCAATGAACCCTAAATTAAACCATGGACTATACTTACTAGTACAATTATAAAAATATGCTTTCAACAATTATAACAAATGTTCCACATCAAGGCAAGGCGTTAATAATAGAGTGGTATATGAGAATTCTGTATTTTATGCATTATTGTTCTGTAAAACCACACCTTCTCTAATAAAGAAAAAAAATTGGATGTTATTTTATCTATACTCATAACCATGAAAATGTTGATACAGTGGCCATTAAATGTCACTAAAAATATGCATATATCTTGTTATACTTATAAGAAAATATATTGATTGTAGCTGATGTACTGTATATTCTATGCTCGTTCTACACCATAGAAAATGGCCACTCATGATCATTTTACCTAAAAAACATGTCAAGATGTTTCTTTGTTTCACTCACTTAGAGAAACGACAGACTGATCACTGGAATTGGTCAGAACAAAATTAGGAAGAGAATTTTTAAAAGTATGTAGCTTTAATGATAGCCATCACATTCATTACAATTAATTTTTTCTCACACTTTTCACTGGAAGATTGTTCTTTAAAAACAACTATATGCCGACATCTCAGTAAGACTCTTTAACTCTGGGAACAATACATACTACCAGTCTAGGAAAGGGTCATCAAAAAATAGATTTTTTTGAACTGAACTTCCAGTTTATTCATTTCACCGTTCAGGAAACTGAAACTGAGGCCCAGAGACATTAAATGACTTGAAGGTGGCCAACAACTAGTTAATGCCGGAGCTGAGACTAAACCCCACATGCCCTGACTTGGAGCACATGGTTCTTTCTTCTTATCCAAACCACATACATGATATGATAGAGCTTTCAAACTGGGGTATGCATATCCCTGCAGGCAATGGCAGTGTGCCAGGGAGGTAAAGCCATAGGATAAACACAGGGTGTCTTGCTTCAATATAAATATTACTCAAAGATTTGATGGGCGTTAGGGGGACCACTTTATTTTTGTATTAAAACAAGATTGATTGTGAAGGAGAATGCACATTTTACATGAATTTTTAAAATTTCAGGCTGATTCCTCAGGCTATGATCCCACTTCGTGGAGGTAAAAGTTCTTTCTGCTTACTCTGCTAGGCATACTTCTGTTGCAGAAATTTTACACCACCCATGTGAGGGTGTCTGGGAAGGTCCTCTTATCCAAAAAGTGCCTTCACAAACCTCCATGCTAGACATTACATAATTAGAGTTGCATTATTTAGTCTTTGTGATCAGTGAAATTGTAAATTTTTCTTGAAAAGGGAACACATTAAAATTATTGTGAATGAGTTTCTCAATTCCTTTCCTAAGAACAGGTTTTTTTTTTTTCTCTCTCTCTCTTTTCTTCTTCATCAGTGCAAGGTAAAAAGGTTTTAAACAGATAAAGGATAAAATTTGTAACAGGATTTTGGTAGAAATTAACTGGTTAGTAGTTTAATTCTACTTAATGTTTTCTGAAAGTATTTTCCATATGTTTCTAAAATTCACAATTATGTAATATACAAAATTGAACAAGTAGCGTGTATTTCTATTTTTCCATGAAGCATATTTGTGAACAATATCTGAAATGATATAAAGCACTTTAACAGCAAAAATGGGAGACAAGAGACCAGGAAATTATTTTATACACTTTCTCAGTGCATCATTCTTCTCATCTGATTTTTATTTTTGGGATAAAAATCTTTTAAACAATAGTTCTCAAGTGATTATTCCCTCCACGATAACTTGGAGAGCTTTTATCCCCAAATACTTTTTAGAAGTACTGAAATAGTGTGTATTTGATTTCTCCACTGAGACATTTTTAAATACTCTAATCCAACACTGGTGGTTTTTAATACAAGTAGCCTGCCCCATTTTAAAAAGCTACATTTAATTCCCAGACTTCAAGTTGAAATTTGGAGCTGAGAAGCCGGCTCATGCAATTCAATCAGCATTTATTGAATGCAGTATGTTAGGCCCTGCCAGAAGGTAGAGATAACACAGAAAGGATACTGCCTCCAAGGTTTCTCAAGCTAGAGGGGAACGAGACTCATATAAATAATGATATAAGCTACTCTATGCCAGAGGCTCCAATAGAGCCAGGGGAGATATAGTTAAAAAAAAAAAAAATCTTGGAAGAGAGACAGGTCAAATAGTGATTCAACTTAATCCATTTTCTGCCTGAGGAATAATTTCTAGATAGAAGACTCAGCTACTGAATTCCCACCTCCACCCCAAGGCTAGGTGTAGTACGAGTCGCGTGAGGCACTTGCTTTAGCAAAAAATATAAGAGGGCACCAAAAAAAACTCAGCCATCAAGATAAATATCTCAATCCAATTTTTAAAAAAAAATCAATATTTATGCAGAAACATCCGCGATGAATAAAAGGTCAAAACTTTAAATAAAGACAGGATCAATTATACTGCTGTTTCCCTTTTGCCCCAGGCTCCAATGCGGCTCCTGATGGCACTGCTCCACCTCAGGCCTCTACACCCTCACTGCGGCTACTGATCACCAAAGACACACCTATTTTCAGAGACCTAAATTCAGAGCTCAAATCAATAAAAGAATGAGATTATTAATCCTGGGTGACTGCAGTTTGGGCCCTGTGATCCACCCTCTGGCAGAGTTGACCCACCGCGCCTTCCCGCATCCACCCACACGTGGACCGGTGCAGGTGAAACACATGCTTCCGAGGTATGGCGCCGTGGGCGCTGCAGGGTCGCACGCACACACGTCACAGAAGACCGGGTTGGGCCTCAAACCGACCCCCCACCCCCGCCAGGGTGTGGACTTTTAGTCGACAGGGTAACGGTAATTGTTGGCAACGAACAATGAGCCCCCGGTCGGGCTGGGCCTGACTGACTGTTGCGCCGCCGGCTGCCCGGGCGTCTCCATGATCCGGAACCCGGATGCCCGCAGCCTCCGAAATGCGAACCTGGTGAGGGTGCCGGATGCTGCCCTGGAGAGCAGTCGCAGGGTAAGAGCGTCCCCTCCTCCACACCAGGAGACCTCCCTGCCACTGCCAGAGTGCCGTGCCCGGCTGCCCCTAGGGCTGCAGGGCGGGTCCCCAGCCAAACCCTGCATCTCCACCAAAGAGGAAGCCGAAGTCAGGATCCTCGTGGGTAGGATTTGGGGGGCGCCTCTGCTTCACGCTGATTGACTTTTATTGACTTTTTCCCACATGAAATAGGCTACATATAAAAGTGGCGGTTTGGAGATAAGGTAATAAGGCCATAAATACAAAGTCCTGAATAATGAATATCCGAAAGGCTTAACAAGATACATACAACCCTGAGCTGTTGTTCTAAAGTGCAGAGGGTCACATTTTAAAAAAAAAAAGGTTCTTTGAGGAACAATACCAAGAGTTGAGGACATGAGGACAGTTCAGATAATGGCTAAAGCAGTGCGGGGGGGGGGGGGTGTTCTCAGGTGGTATAGGTGCTATCAAGGTGTTATAGGTGCTATCAAGGTGTTCTAGAGTTTTATACATGGCTTGGGGCTTCTATGATTAACCAAGGCCCAGGGTTCTGTCATGAATTCAAGCTACAGAGTACTGAGTCCTAATTTGTATGTGTGTGTGTATTGCTTGTAGATACGGGAATTTAACAGTCATTATAATATGCAAATCATCAAAGAGAACGCTTTCTTTCTTCTACAGATTTTAATACAGACTTTATTTTTCTAGAACTTAATCCCACAATATTCAAACATCTTTCTATTTTATCTAGATCCAAAGGCACTGTATGCTGAGGGGTAGGGGTGGGCTGCTGCTATCCTTCTTTATGCTAGAATTGCTTATCTCCATCCAATTCATTACTTTCCTGTTATATTATCCATTTACCTTGCTCCATCCTATAATGATTTGATATCTGACATTTCCCTCTCAACAGGCTACTGAAATTACCCTCTAAATTCAATATGATATTGAGTGAATATCTTCTACACCCTATTCAACACTGTACACTATGGATTCAAATTCTACCTTGTTACCCCTTGCCTGCCACATTCCTTTTGCCTCCCTCCCAAATTTATAACCATCCTTCCTCTGTCTCCTTATCCAACTTGTTTCCCTCTTCTCTCTAAAGGCAGACACTTCACAATGATCTTATGCTGATATCCCTTTCTCCTCTTTGCTAACATGACTCACAATCTCCATATCCACTCCGTCATCTCTGGTGGGCTCTGATTTCATACTTGCAGTTTTCTGGAGGACCACTTGACCTACATGTTCCCATCAGGGCCTCAAATTCAGCATTTCCCAGCTAAATTCATCTTCCCTCTGAGCCACCCTTTTCATCATCGTGTCAGCACATGATCATCACCTGTGATTTCCTCTGTACTTATTCTCTGCTTGCAGTTACTAGACAGCTCTCAGTAATTCTCTACACTCCCGTCATATCTGTTCACTCCTTATTCCTACTTCCTGCTATCTTGAGCCAGGCTCATTGTCTCTTGCCTTGATTTTCCAGAGTCAGTCCTGCTTCCTTTCTGCAGTTTCTCTCTGCACCCCGGGCCGTCCATCATACACGATGCTACTAGAGTCATCTTCATGAGGCTTAGCTTTGTCACATCCTTTCTCCAGTTCAAAATCCTGTAATAGGGAGCAGATGTAGCTCGGTGGTTGAGTGCCTGCCTCCCACATACGAGGTCCTGGCTTCAATCCCAGGTACCTTCTTAAAAATAAATAAATAAATAAAAATAAAACTTTTAAATACTGTAATATCTCCCTATTGCTCCAGAATTGAATCCACTGCTAAATTACCCAGTAGTTAAACCCATACTTTTAGGGTACCAAAAAAGCAAAGGCACCCAAAAGAGGAGAAAACCATTTTTTAAAATAACTTGTTATTAGATATTCTTTTAAAGCATTGGTGCAATTGTCATGGAAAAAATTCAGAACTTTGTTGGAGTTTCTTACACTGATTTTATCATTTAATTAGGATATGAATTTTATATACAGTCAATCCTCATTATTCACAGATTCCATGTTTGCAAGTCACCTACTTACAAAAATTTATTTGTAACCCCAAAATCAATACTCACATTGCTTTCATGGTCATTTGAAGATGTGAAAATTTTGAGTTGCCCAAAGCACACGTTCCCTGCTAAGGTCGAACAAGGTAACACTCTGCCTTCTTGTTTCAGCTCTCATGCTTAAACCAGTAGTGCCCTTTTCATGGTGTATTTAGTACCATGTTTTTCACATCTTTGTGCTATTTGTTGGTGATTTTGCTGTTTAAAATGGCCCCCAAGTGTAGCACTGAAGTATTGTCTAGTGTTCATAAATACAGGAGGACTATGAAGTATCTTACAGAGAAAAGTCATGTGTTATATAAACTTCATTCAGGCATGACTTATAGTGCTGTTGGTCATGAGTTCAATGTTAATGAATCAACAATATATATTAAATAAGGTGTCTTTAAACAGAAACATACATAAAGCAAGTTTGTATGGTGATTGGTTGACGAAAATGTTGCGACCAAAGGCTTGCAGGAACCTATCTCTGAATTTCCTGTAGGCGCAATGGTTCAGGATATGCTAGTTCATTGTTTATGGTGACTTTAAAGAACATAAGTACCATGAATAATGTGAAGCAACTCTATCTGTATATAAATATATATGTTTTAGATAAAATTTAAATTTAAACGAAAGATTATATAAAATACATGATTTTAAATTAGAATTCTCAGGTCCTCTAAAATTTTTAGGGCATGCTTCTGAGCATAACTTTCAAAGTTAGCATAAATAATATGGCCCCAATCCACCTTACTTAGTTTATTTCTCTTTATTACCTTCCATCTCTCTTTCACTGCAGCCAAAGACTGTGCAACCATACATGGCTCAAGCTTCCTTCCTTCCCCCACTTCTGCCTAAAAAGTCCTTATACCAGCACCTGGTTTCTAGTTCCTTCTTACCCTTCAAGGTCCAGCCCAACTGTCCGTCCTGCTCTGAAATCTTCTCAGATTGCCCAGGCCAACAGCAATTTCATTTTTCTCTGAATTTGCTTTATTATATTTTCTCATAGCCCTTAACTCTTGAAATCTTCTTGAATAGTATTATATGTGTCCTTCCTTCCCCTACTAACAGGTTTACTCATAGAAGGCAGGTGATTACCTCATTTTCATTGCTATAGTTACCAAAGCAGCTAGTGACAGACTCCTGTCTGCTCTAGGCATTTGGCATTTGTGGTTCAATAAATGGCTGAATGAATCTGTTTGGCCCTATTATTTTTAAAATGTTAATCTTAAAGAATGCTTACCGTGCTTCTTTAGATGGAGGAAATATGCTGCTCCTGAGCTGTGTGTTGATTGGGAGCTGGAACTGCTCCACCAGGGATTCACTGAAACTTGAGGCTTCTTGGCATGTTTTCATGGTTCTTGGCTGTTTGACATTAATACTTGTTACCAGATTCATATGAAATTTTTGACTGGAAAGAAGCATCATGATAAAAAGCTGTGTAAATAAATGATTAATTACACCAGCAAGTTACATATTATGATGATAACTTTCAATTTTCTTCTTCTCTCTTATTTTTCAAAATGTGATTTGAATTTTTAGGTATTTATTCTATGGCTGAAAAATGTTAAATGTGTGTTACTTTCTGGTTACCAAATTAATAAGTGCTTCTTATAAAATATTCAAACATAATAAAATATGTATTGCATAGAAAGTGAAAGTCTCCCATGATTTCAAATAATGACTTTTAACAGTTTGGAGCAAGTTTATTGTGTAAGCATATATTCAACATATAGATCTTATTTTTACCAAAAATATTGCTACAGTTACATATATTATATTGCCACTAGCTTTTTTACTTAAAATATATTTTGCATGTGTTCATATATCTAGATATCCCTCTCCTCTATAAATTTTAAACTATTGTACAGTATGCCATTATGAGGTTAAACCTTAACCCATTCTCCAGTTGGGGGGGCGGAGTATTCTACAATTACAGACAGTGTATGCTAAGATGAGCAATGGTATTCATATTTTTTAGTGTGTATATACCTGTGTAGTTCTGAGTGCTAGAAGTGGAGTGGCTGGATCAAGTTAATCACATATTGATAATTTTAATATATACCTACAAACTTTAATTCTACTTTAGTTAGCCTTTAACACCCATATAGTATGCAAACTTGTGATTGACTGTGTGTAGTAGGTGCTGATAGTTTAGATGTTTAAGTAAAAATACCCAGAGGAGAATGCTTAAATCTGATCCAATGGGCTTTTTCAACTTGCTTATCAGGTTAACAGACTTCCCTCATGGGAATGCCTAAGCCTAAAACTATGAATTCTCCAGGTCCCTAGACTCAACTTGCTAATAGAGTAACAAAGGAAGTTTGGGAATATAAATTAGCAGCTGATCTCCTTCTCTAGGATACCTAGCTACTTTTTGCTTCTTTAGACATTTACCTATCCCACTAAACCTTAACCCTTCTTAAAATCCTCTATCAAATAATATAACCATCATAAAACTTCATAAAGTACTCACTGACAATACAACCTCACCCACAACAAATTCAAGCTGAAATTTGGTGACTGTTTTGACCCTGGTAATTATAAGGTTTGTCAGATTCCAGAAGTACAATGGTTATACTTTTTGCTTTTGTTAGGTTTTATTAGCTTAACTCTTTTCATGGCAAATTGTAGATGGGCTTTAATTTTTCCATATCATCTAGGCCATAGGGCCTATAAATGTTGTTTTGTGATTTAGAAAGGGACCTTGCGAAGAAAAAGCAAAGCACTTAGTTTATTAGGTTTGTATTTTCAAAACAAAATTGGTTGGAATAAAAGTTGTTTCTTCTCCACAAAAATTCCCATGGTGCAATTATGTTAATAACTCATGAGAAATGATGTTTCATTTTGTGTATTCATTTATTTATAGAAAATGTCATTTGTTCACTCACTTGTTCATTTGTCAGACATTTGTTGAGAACTTTACTGGGTGCCAGGCCCAGTATGCTGGCATATAAAAGATTCTTCTATCATAACATACATTATGTTCTCTTTCCTCTATCTCCAAACCTGCCACTGGGTATCTTCTGTAAATAAGGGAAACTACCAAACACCAATTCTTCGTGTTCCTAAGAATAATTATTTAGAGAACGAATTACCCTGCCTCACAGAGATTCGAAAACTTGTTTGGAGTGTATATGTTATATGTACACATACACATTTTTTCTCTCTGATTAGAAATTATTTACGCATCTGTGTCCAGGATTAAGAATAATGAAATTCAACCACAAAAATGAGTAAATAATATATAATTGTAGTGTTGGAATTTATCATTTTAAAGTGGTTGCCTCCGCATTCACCTTTCTTTTGATCTTCTTGTAGACGTTATTGTTATTGACTGCAAATGCCTCAGTATTTTTTGCTCATTGGAATGTGGTTTGACAGATTAATTATATGTTATCAGGCAGTTGAAGATCAGCTAAAGATATGTGGCCACAAGAGGGATGCTGATGTCTTGGAGCTGTTCCTTTCTCAAAAGTGAGTGTATTTTATGTAAGAAATGGAAGAGTATCATGTTATAATATTTCATGGATTCACATGTTCTTTTCTATTTTTCCCTTCCTGGCCTGGATAGACAATTACCACCTTCTAATTACTTTCCTACTCATTAGGGTCTACAATTTCTATTGGAGAGGCAGAATACTGAAATGGAAAAAAACAAAGTTTACAGAACCAGGCTGAGTTTGAATCCCACCTCTGTCTCTCCTATCTGGGTCATCTCAGGCTGGTCATGTAACCTCCCTGTTAGGGTTGTCAGATTTAGCAAATAAAAATATAAGAATTCCAGTTAAACTTGAATTTCAGAGACATAATATATATATATTTAATATATGTTTATCCTACATTGGGACATTTGTTGTTTCTCTGAAATTCAAATCTAACTGGGTGTCCTGCTATTGTATCTGGCAGCCCTATTCTTTCTATATAATAATAAGTACTTCCTTCACAGGGTTGTTGTAAAGATTAGATGAGTTAGTAGAAGCTAAGGGAAGGTCCGGTACACAGGAAGCAAGTAATGAGTGTTAGTACAGTTTGTGTTTTTAGAGAACAGTTACTCATTATAGCCCTATCCTATACAGATAATCCTTCATATGCTCTAATCTCTATACTATACTAACAACCCCTATACCAGTAAGTAAGAAAACCTTTCCCTTATATCAACAAATCCCATTGTTTCTATTCAAACTCCCTGAGGTGGCAGAGGGCAAAGTGGCTTCTTCTACAGGACA
>PVKH010043591.1:0-10670 GCA_004027955.1 Chaetophractus vellerosus | reverse complement strand
ATTTCTCAAGCTCAAAGGGCAGAATATTTTGATTGGAATGCGGAGATCACCAAACAAAATTCTGATTAAAAAGCTGCTTCACTAAAAGATCTTTGGACAAAATTAATGGGTGATTTCACAAATGTAAGCAACGTCAAAATAGACTCATTTTCTTAGTAAATCCTCCCCACTTTATCCTCCAGTTGGCTCTTTATATTTAGCTATCCCTCAGCTGCCTTAAATTCTGATCTATTTCTGTACCTCCATTGACTATTTCCTCCTCTTTCCCTTGTTCATATCTCCTTACTTTTTTCCAAAAATTATCCAAAGACTCCTAAAATGCCAGTTTCTTATTAGCCAGGTATGCAGGTAAGAGTAGACTTGAATTCTTGGAACTTAATTGAATTAGAAACTACAATTAAGGATTTCCTGAAACCTGGAGAAGACCAGCAACTTTTCATAGAAAAATTTACAATCGTTTTGGGCTACCTGACATATATCGACTTGTACAAATGTTGGTCAGAACCTCAGATGCTAAATTCTGTATGGCAAAATTGATTGTCCTGACCTAGAAAGGCAACTACAGAATCCCTGTTTCCACAGTAAGCCTGTGGGTCAACAAAGGGCCTGAAAAGTAATGCAATGTCTCCTAAAACCCGTACTGAAACAATTGCAATAAAAATTTATTGGACCATAACTCAATCATGCAAATAGAAAAAAGATGAAACTACAAGAGATTTTAAGCATAGACTTGAAAATAACTTCTGACAACATTCCAAAGTTACAGAAGAAGCCAGTGTAACAGAAGATCTTTCATTATATTTCATATTGTTAAATATGAAATCATAAAATAGAAAAGTAAATAGTCCCTTTACCTAGAAGACATTTTGAAAGGGCTTAAAACAAAAGTGAGAAAAGACCTAAAGTCAATTTATAGTCCTACAGATTGGACACCTATGTGGCCCAGTTCCCAACTGCCACCTATTTAATAGAATACTTGTAGAAATTGTAAATAGAAGGGGCACTAGTAAAAAAAAAACGATCACCCCATCTTAAAAAGAAAAACCAAAACATATGCAACAAAACCTCAATTAAAATCAATATGTGTAAAGAAAGAGAAGATTTTCAGAAAATGGTAGGGTAAGAAGATATGGATTCAGTTCTTCCATGAGCTCAACTATTGAAGAGGCAGGAAGTGTCTGAAACAACTACTTTGCATATCTGGAGGCCGGTAGAACACTGCACAGCATCCAGGGAAGAGCAGGAGAATGAGGGTGGTAAATTAGGGTAAGGACCAGTCCTTTGCTCTCTCTGGCCAGCAAGAACAAGTGCCCAAACCCACTCTCTTGACAGGCTGCTCTGGGGTCCAGGCCTTGGCTGGATTATTAGTGACAGAATGGGGCATAAAAATCTTCTTCCCTATGCCTAGGGGTGGACATAGATGATCTTGGACAACAGCTTTCATTAGCCACTTTGGATCACTTTGGATCACTGGATCCACCCCAGAAAAATGCAGCTGTAGAGGTGTCTGAAAAACTACACTTCCTCCTGGCTGCAGGGAACAGCTGGTTGACAGACTGCATTTGCTGTGGAGGTCAAGAAAGCTCATCTTAGGAAGTCATGGAAGAAGGTTTTAGCACCCTTTTTATCATCTCTCCAGGGCACTTTGGGACAGGAACCAGACACCCCTTCCTGGGTCCCTGGTGCTGTTTTGGCTGGGAAAGATTGACCTGGGAAACATCTTTCTACAGTGTCCATCTCCTAGAATTTGACCTGCAGGCAAAGGACCTTTACAACAAAAGGGCTGTAAGAAACTATAGAGACAGACAGTCTGGAGCAAAGTCTTGCCTGCTTTAAACACTCAGAAGAGGGGCATCTGTCTCCTTGAAATAGATGGGATATCCAAACTCGTGAGACAAGAGATATCCAAAACAACTACTAGCAAATGGCTAAGATAAGACACAAGTCCAGACAAGACACTGAACACTGCTTTGCCTTGGATAGACCTTCCTGATAGGAGGGCTGGAGCTCAAGAAAATCTCTGTCTTATCACCAGCTGATTATAACATCAATATATAGACATCTCAGTGAATAAAACCCAGAGTTAACATTTTAAAATATTAAAATGTACAGTGTACAATAAAAAGAGTAAAAGACAACCAAAGAAACATGAAATGGTGTTCCAGCCAAAGGAAGAGATTAAAAATCCAGAAAACATCAACACAATTTCAGAATGTAGGCATACCAAAGACTTTTTAAAATGATCTTAAGATGCTCAAGGAGATGAAGGAAAATCTAAAGAAAGATCTAAAGGATAGCAGCAAAATAATTAATGAATAATATGCAAATCTTAGTAAAGAGACAGAAATTTTCTATAAGAAATCACACAGAAATACTGGACTTGAAGAACGTAATAACTGAAACGAAAAATTCCAAGGAGGGTTTCAATAGCAGATTGGAGCTGACAGAAGAAAGCAGTGAATTCAAAGACAAAACACTTGAAATGAGTCAAGCTAAGGAGCAGAAATAAAATAAAATATATATATATATATATATATATAAGTAAAAAATAGACGAAAACAACTTGGGACACTACCAAATGTAACAGTATATGTTTTATGGGAGTTTCAGAATGAGAAGAATAAAGGAGAAGCAGGAATATTCAAAGAAATAATGACAGAGAACTTCCCAAACTTAGCAAAAGATGTGACTATGCATTTCCAAGAAACCCAGAGAACACAAACAGGTAAAAAATACACCCCATCTTATATTCTCACACTATCAGTGGAAAGGACAAAGAGATAGGTATGAAAGCTACAAAATAAAACAACATGATAGGTATAAGGGAATCCGTATTAGATTGAGTGAAATTTTCTCATCAAAAATCATGGAGGCAGTGGGTTGGAAAACTTTAAGTGCTGAAAGAAAACAACTGCCAATCAAGAATTTTATGTTCCAGTGAAACTTTCTTTCAAAAATGAGAGAGAAATTAAGATATCCCCAGATAAACAAAAGCTGAGAGAGTTCATCACCATTAGATCTGCTTTACAAGCAATGCTAAAAGAAGTTATTCAGAGGGAAAAGAAAGTCACTAGACAATGGTTCAAAACAGCATAAAGAAATAAAGACTGCAGTAAAGCTAACCATTTGGGTAAATATAAAAGCCATTTTTACTGCATTGTACTGTTTGGTATGTAACTCCACTTCTTACTCCCTACAGGTGCTAAAATGCAAATCCATAAAAATAATGAGAAAAGTATCATTATGGACACAAAATATACAAAGATGTAAGTGGTAACAATGATGTAATTTATACACCTATGTTATATATTTAGGATTTAAAATTTTAACCCTATGCTAACCATAAGGAAAATATATGATATTATATCTATATCTATCTGTCTATCTATCTTTCTATCTATCTATTTATATATATATATATATCTCCAGATAGAAAAGAGAAGGCATTCAATATGGTACAACACAAAAAATAAATATAAAATTAGGCATTAAAGGAAGAATTAAAGGACAAGAAAAGTATAAGACATACAAAAATTGAATAGAAAAATAACAGAATAAATTCCTGCATTATCAGTAGTAACTTCAAATATAAATAGATTATAAAATTTCCTTCAAAAGGCAGAGATTGCCAGAATGCATAAAAAAGCATGGTCCAACTATATGCTGTCTACAAGAGAATCACCTTAAATTCAGAGATACAAGTAGGTTGAAAGGGAAAGGATGGAAAAATCATACCATACAAGTAGTAATCAAAAGAGAGCTGTGGTAGTGTTTTAGTCAAGGTTCTCTAGGGAAACAGAACCAACAAGAGATACCTTTAAATATTGTGAGATTTTATGAAATCATATCATAAGACTGTGGGGATTCACAAGTTCAAATTCTGTAGGGCAGGCTGCAAGCCAGGAACTCTGATTACGGTTTTCAATGAGTGCCCAAAGTGAAGCTGGCTGTCTGAAGTTGAGATGGAAATGCTCTCTTCTGACTGCTGAAATCAACACTTCTCCTTTTAATGCCTTCAACTGATTGGATGACATGTCTCTCAATGCTGAAGGCTATCACCTCATTTGATTGCAGGTTTAATCAGCCATTGATGCGTCCAACTTATTAATGGTTTAAGTCCATGAAATGTTCTTACAGTAAAAAATTAGGCCAGTGTTTGCTTGACCAAACAACTGGGCACCATTACCTGGTCAAGTTGACACATGATCCTAAGCATCCCAAGCAGCTATACTAATATGAGATAAAATAGGCCTTTAAGTAAAAAACAGTGGCAAACATGGCCATCCATTATATATTGATAAAGAGGTCAATTCAACAAGAAGATGTAACAATTATCAATATATATGTTTTTAAGAGAAAAGTCCCAAAATATATGAAGTAAATATTGACAGACTTGAAGGGAGAAATTAATAGTTGTATATTATTTGTAGGAGACTTTAATACACCACTTCCAATAATGGCTAGAACATCTAGTTTAAAAACCAATAAGGAAATACAGACATGTATGACACTATAAACCAACTAGACCTAACAGATTCATATATATATATGAGTGTGTGTATATATAAAACACACTTCATCCATTCACAACAGAATACACATTTTTTTTCTCACATATACAAGAATCATCCTCCAGGATAGACCATATCTTAGGTCACAAAACAAGTCTCATTTCAAACATATTGAAATCATAAAATATATCTTCCCCAACCAAAACAGAATTAAGTTAGAAATCAATAACAGAGGAAAAAGTGGAAAGTCCACACATTTGTGAAGATTAAACATGCTCTTAAAATACTAGTGGGTTAAAAAGGAAATCAAAAGGATTCTATGAAATATCTTAAGGTGAATAAAAATGAAAATACTGCATACCAAAATTTATGGAATGCACCAAAGGCAGTGCTGAAAGGCAAATTTATAAGTTATAGGCTTACCTTTAAAATAGAAGGATTTCAACTCAGAAACCTAACCTCAAAATTGGAAGAACTGGAAAAAGCAAAGCAAACTAAATGCAAAGTGAGGAAACAGAAGGAAATAAAATTAAAACACTGATAAACGAAATGAGAATAAAACAATAAAGAGAATTTTAAAAATCAAAAGTCATGTCTTTGAAAAGATCAAAAAGTTAACAAATCTTGAGTTAAACTGACAAAGAAGAAGAGAGAGAGGTTAAAAACAATAAAAATTAGAAAGTTAAAGGGGGGCATTACTACCAACCTGGCTGAAAGAAAAAGGACTATATGAAGATATTATAAACAAATTTTTGCCAATAAATTAGATAATTTAGATGAAATGGACAAATGATTAGAAACACATAAACTACCTACAGTGACTCAAGAAGAAATAGAACATCTCAACAAACCAATTACTAGTAAAGCGATTGAATCAGTAATTAAAATCTCCCAATAAAGAAAATTACAAGAACAGATGGTTACACAGGGAATTTTTTTAAACATTCCAAGAAGACTTAAATCCAATTTTGCTCAAATGATTTCAAATAAGTGAGGAAGAGAGAACAATTCCTAATTTATTCTACATAGCTAAATCTTCACCCTTTGACATTAGCCAGATAAAGATACCACCAGAAAAGAAAATTACAGACCAATATCTCTTATGAATATAGATGCAAATATCCTTAACAAAATACTGCCAAACTGAATCCAACAGAATATTAAAAGAATTGTACACCACAATCAAGAAAGATTTATGCCTGGAATACAAGTTTGAGGCAACATAGAACAATCAATTAATGTAATGCACCACATTAACAGCAGGAAATAAAAAAACAAACACAAAAACAAAACAATGTTGTCATCTCATTTGATGAAGAAAAGTCATTTGAAAAAAATCCAGTACCCTTTCTTGATAAAAACATTTAGAACACTAGAAATAGAAGGAAACTTCCTCAATATGATGATGGGCATATATGAAAAACATACAGCTAACAACCTACTTAATGGTGAAAGACTGATTGCTTTCCCTCTAAAATATAGAACAAGAAAAAGATGACCACTGTCATGACTGTTATTGAACCTTGTACTGGAAATTCTTGCCAGCACAGTTAGACAAGATAAAGAAATAAAAACCATCCCAATTGGAAAGGAAGAAGTAAAACTTACCCTATTTGCAGAAGACATGATTCTTTGTACAAAAAAATTCTGAAAAATCCACAACAAAGCTGATAGAGCTAATAAAAAAGTTAAGCAAAGTGGTGGGGTACAAGATTGACAGCCCAAAATCAGTAATGTTTATATGTGCGAGTAACGAATAATCAGAAGAAGAAATAAGAAAAAAAAATCCATTTACAATGGCAATTAAAAGAATGAAATATCTAGAAATAAATCAAACCAAGGATGTAAAAGACCTGTACACAGAAAATGATAAAACATTGTTAAAATAATCAAAGAAGACCTAAATAAATGGATGGAAATACAGTGTTCATGGATTAGGAGACTGAGTATTAAGATGTCAGTACTACCCAAAGCAATTTATAGATTCAACACTATCCCAATAAAAATTCAAACAACCTTCTTTACAGAAATGAAAAATACAATTATCAAATTTATATGGAAAAGTAATGGGCCCAAATAGATGAAGCCATCTTGAAAAAGAAGACCGAAGTTAAAGGACTTACACTTCCCCATTACAAAGCCAAATTAAACAAAATTCCATGGCACTGGCACAAGGACAGACATAGAGACCAATGCAATTGAATTGAGAACTCAGAAGTCAATCCTCACATATACAGTTAACTGATTTTTGACAAGGAGGCAAAGTCCACTCAACTGAGAACAACTAATCTCTTCAACAACTGGTGCTTAGAAAACTGTATCTCTATTTGAAAAAAATAAAGAAGTAGAACTCTTACCTTGCACTTTATACAAAAATCGACTTAAAATGGATTAAAGACATAAACATTACAGCCAGAACTATCAAACTCCTAGAAGAAAATGTAAGGAAGCATTTTCAGGACCTTTTGTTAGTCATTTCTTTCTTAGACTTTATATGCAAAGCACCAGCAACAAAAGAAAAAATAGGTAAATGGAACTTCATCAAAACTGAAAAATTTTGTGCCTCAAAGGACTTTATCAAAGATGTAAAATTATAACCTAAGCAATGGGAGAAAATATTTGGAAACCACAAAATCCAATTTAAAAATGGGCAAAATAATTGAACAAACACCTTTCCAAAGAAGATACAGAAATGGCCAGAACACACATGAAAATATGGTCAATATCATTAGCTGTCTGGGAAATCAAAATCAAAACCACAGGATAGCATTTCACAACCATTAAAATGGCTGTTATTGAAAAAATACAGAAAAATAGGAACACATTTATTTCTGGTGGCAATGTAAACTGGTGCAGCTGATGTAGAATACAGTTTGGTAGTACCTCAGAAAGTTTAATATAGAATTAACATATGACCCTGCAAACACACAACTTTGTATATAGCCAAAAGAATTGAGAGCAGGTACTTGAATAGATATTTGGACACTAATGTTCATAGCAGCATTATTCACAATCGCCCAAAGATGGAAGCATCCCAAGTGTCCATCAACCAATTAATGGACAAATAAAATGTGGTATAAACATGCAATGGAATATTATTCAGCTGTAAAAAGGAATGAAGTCCTTATACATGTGGTAACATGGATGAACCTTGAAGAAATCATGTTGAGTGAAATATGCCAGACACAGAGGGAAATTATGATCTCAGTGTACTGGATGTTCAGTACAGTGTTTGCCCTCCTATTTCTCCAAGTCCCTAAATCAGTATTTAAAAGATTTAAATTACCCTTAAGGTTCATTTGATACAATATATAGATGATCTCTTACTTTGTTCAGAGAGTAAGGAAGACTCTGAAAATGAATCCATTTGCTTGAGCTCGGCCATTGAAGAAAATGGGAATAAGATTTTAACATCAAATTACAATTTTGCCCAATCACAGTTCACTATTTAGAGTATAACTTATGTAAAGAGGGAAAAATACTACCCAAATTTATGAAACTCCTTACAAAATGACAATTGAGAGGATCTGTAGGTTTAAATGGGTAACTCAGACAACGTATTCCAAATTTTTCTAGGAAGCCTTCTCTGGAAGCACAAACATGAATAGTCCTTCTGAAGCTTGAAGAATCCTCCTCAATATCTTGTTTTCCTAGTTATCCTTAACTACACAAAGGCCTTGTGCTCTCTTCCCATGAGTGATCTGACAAGCTCTTGAGCTTTTAACATAACTTCATGGGAACCACTGAAAACCCACTGCTATTTAAAGCCCCACCATTGCCTCATTTGAAAGATTTATTCCCATAGCATTTGCCAGTTCTTCTGCTGAATTTATTCTAAGCACCCCATGTGACCTCATATTTCCTTACACAGTACAGATATTACTACTGACTGAGAATACACAACATTTTATAACTAGTTTTTTATCCTTGAATGAGATAATATTATTCTCTTCTCTCGTTACTATTCACTGCTGTAACACCTTGACTTCTCCCACTCTCTTGCCACTATCAAAAGAAGGGGAATCTCAAAATTGTCTTACTTTAATTGTGGATGACTGCCTTCACAATATCATCCTAAATAGCTTCTTCATGAACTTCGATCAGGAGATTCTGCATATTGGAAGAGACATCAGTGAACCTCATTGGAAGGGACCTTATCAGGTATTGTTAAAAACAAAGACAGCAGTGTAACTCAGAGAGTAATTCCTTGGGTTCACATTTCACATCGAAAGAAGCAATTAAGAATTAAATACACAGACAATTGCAAGGCCCTCCCAATAGTGTACCTCAAACTAAGGAATCCCATGGGTTCTCTAGAAGCAGATCATCTTCGCAAATAGATAACTGACCAAAACATTTGGAACAGTCCAGTGACCTCAGATAGTAGACAACTCCTACCTAAAATATCAGACCAAGACTTCTGTCTAATTCATGTTTTGTTTTTTCAACTTCCTATGTATAAACCTTCTTTTTCATTTTCTACAAATCTCTGGAACTTATCCTACCATAATGACCTTTTCCTCTTTCCTTCCTACTTTATTATAATTGTTTGTTCAGAACATACTCATTTTAATTTCATTATTAAATTAGACCAAACAGTGGCCATTGCCATCAGACTTACCAACTGCTGAATATGCCATCCATTACTAGACTCCCTTGATAAAAACTTCTGTACAATTCAAATTTCATTGAACAAGACCATGGACAAGTACAGCTAATAGCTTTTTCATTTGCACCTCCATGGACAAATGACCTCTAACAAATTAACTTATGATTTAATAGTGCCCCGTCCCAGAGAAAAGAATGAATATTTATAATCTGTAGATCAGACCCTAAGAATTCTAAAGCAATTCATCTTCATAGGATGATGGGTCAATTACATATCACTTGAAGAAACTGATAGAGATCCAAATATGTAACCCCACCATGGTGGTTTGAGTCTTTTGTGAATCCCAGAAAACCTTGTCCTTAGAGCTAATTCATTACTCTGCCTATAAACCTTTTGATTAAATGACTTCAGTTAAGGGCCTTTGATTAGACTGTGTGACCCAGGGTGAGCCTTAATCTTATTTCTGGAATTATTTTAAATGGAGGACTAAAAGGCCACAGATACAGAAAAAAAGTCACAAAGACAGAGAGGAACCCAGAAGCTGAGAGAGAAGGCTCTGGTAGCCAGAAGCTGAAATAAACATAACCCAGGGAAGCAGAGACCAGCAGATGCCACCATTGTGCCCTGCCATGTGCCTGATGACTCACAGCTGCAGCTCTGGGGCAAGGCATCACCTGAACAAGCCTTTAACTGGACATTTCTGCAGCCTCAGAACTATAAGTTTATAACTTAATAAATCCCCATTGTAGTTCTGGTGTATTGCTTTGGCAACTTTCAGCAAACTAAAATGCCCACAAATGTAAGGCCATGCATTCAACTGTGAGTTGTGAACAACTTTTTCTGGATCTCTATGTGCCCTTAGCAGATACTACTTATTTTGTGGCCAGGACACATTCCTGTTTGCCCCAGAATAACACCTAATAAACTCTATGAATAATATTTTGAGATTTTTTGGCCACAGAGACCCTTGATGATCTTTAAATCATCAAGGCTGGAAATTGTGACTCAGATACAACTCTAAAACATGAACACCCTTGAGGGAATTAGTGACTCATTGTTTATGCAAACAATCAGAAAAGTGTTCCCAATAATGGGAATCAGACACCTAGAGAGGAATATAAAAATTATCACTTATCCTTGCAGAACTTATTGATACCACCTCTGCCCTGCATGGAATACAAATCATCCTCAAGTTGTCGATACAAATAGTGATAGACAATCACATTGCTTTATATATTTTTGTTGGCTAGTTATGGTGGTTTCTGTGCTATTGCTAATATGTCTTGCTATAATTTAATCTTTCAATCTTTCTGTACTTGCATCAATGAAATGGACAAGGTAGAATATCACTTTAATGAAAAAGCTACTTGACTTTCTAAAGTTTATTCTCAGGGCCTATAGAATATGTCAACATTTCCTTGAGTGGGCAATTGATGTTCCTCATTCCAAAGCATCTTACACCTCCCTACATGGGTGTCTGCTTCTCCTATGGCAGACTTCAATTTACCTCATTGAGCCACCCTTTTCAACCTGATTCTTCTTCTAGATCC
>PVKH010043590.1:0-10693 GCA_004027955.1 Chaetophractus vellerosus | reverse complement strand
TCTACCTGAATATTTCAGTTATTCATGTGGAGAAAAATACATGTCTTTCTTGAAGCAGTGCTGCCAAGTCTTTCTTTTCCTAGGATGATTAAAATATATTTTCAGGTGCTGAACAAGCAAGGGTCTGGCAATATGAACCCACAGGTTCTGCCCCTGTTCCAAACTGAGAACCCAGTAAAAATACTGAGATCCTGTACTTAGGAATACTTTTGTGTCAAACTCCAGATGCTCATCCAAGTTCCTTGGAAAGTGTGTGTGTAATGCATCTTCCTATATAAAAATGTGCATCATTTAAAACTTAAAACTGTAACAACCAGGAACCAGCTATGGCTCAATTGGTGGGGCTTTGGTTTACCACATGGGAGGCCCCAGGTTTGGTTCCTGGGGACTCCTCGAGCAGGCAAGCCGCCTGGAGAAGGCAAGCCGCCGCACGGTGAGCTGACTCGGCGGGATGCCGTGGCAGGGGGAGACAAGACGGAAGAACGTAAAAGCAAAAATGAACACAGCAAGAACAAGCAGCAAGGTGAGGATATATAAATAAATAAAAAGAAATATTTAAAACAAAACAAAACTGTAACAACCCACGATGGCCCCGAGGGTTGGAAGGCTTATGGGTGCCATTCACCATCCCAGTTCTGCAATCGAGAGCCCACCAAGGGACCAGCCCAGCCAAGTCGCTGGCATGTCGTTGAATGACTGGTTGTACGTGGAATTGGGTGGGCACACAGGAAGTTGTAGACGTAACTGACAAGTTGGTGCAAATAAATGACCAGGTGCAGACAGCAGTAAGCTGAGCATTTGGAGGCACTTGTGGGTGGGAACATGAAACCTGTGGCAAACAGGACTGATGGATTCTCAGATCTCCGGCCTTCGAGAAGGCTTCCAGGAAACCCTGGAGATTTAGGGGTCTATGAGCCACGCTTCCACCCCATGACTGATCACAATCTATTCTTAAAAAGGAGAATACCTAAAGTCTTAGGTAATCATAACTATCTCTTACATGCAAAGCAGGACAATAAGGGTTCGTTAAACTGAATTAAAAAACATGTTGACTGAGTATCTGCAGGTGATGTGGCCTCGTTACAACAATCCCTGCAGATAGAATCAAATGTAAGGGATCCTCCTCACAAGGCTGCAGGGGGGGCTGAAAGCCATCCTGTTGTAGAGCACCTGACCCACTTTCCCCATCCCGAAAGGCACGTCAGAATTCCGGCGCAGGGCGGCCTCCTGCTCTGGACCCGCTTCCGACTGCCACCGAGCCCCACGGGTCTGAGCCCGAGGCCTTGTCTAGATGGCGCAGAAGCCTTGATTGAGGGTGACAACCCCCAGCTAATCATCTGTTTTGACCCCAAATTACAGGTCTGAGCAGCCATCCCCTCCCGCCAGCGGTAGCCACGCTGTGATTGTTTGCTCTCAGCTGGGCCAACCCAGCCAACCGCGTGGCTAACCTCATTAGGATTATCCTGAAAAGTGAAATACTCAGACAAGCGGAGAACGCCGAGCTGTTGTATGTAAATGTCAGGAACAGAACACCCTTAGAATAGTGAATAACAGTGAGACCTGGAAGGACGGGAAGTCGTGGCTTTGTGAAAGATTTTTTTTTTAATATTGGGAAGTCCACTGTAGAGTAAAGGTTAAAGGGTGCGTGTGTTTTAACATGGGAAACGGTATGCAAAAGGCAGCTTCTATGCATCAGGCAGAATGGCCTTTGAAGTGCTATTGCCTTAAGAATCTTACAACAGCCAGTGGGGGGCTGTTGGTATCAGTTGCGTCTTGAGTCCCAGTTGCAGCGTGGCCACACATTTGCGTGAGCTCTCAAGCACATCGTCAGCCTCTCCCATCTGCAGTCTCCCTTCCCCAACACCAGACTCTCGGGGTCCATAAAACAGTGCGGACAAAAGCTTTTAACACAACGTCCGGCAAGGAGTAACACGCACTCAACGGAGGCATTCCAGCTCCTTCCTATTTTAAAAACGCTTCCGTTTATTGGCATCCTTCCAAGCCCTCCTGAAAATGGTATTTATGTGTCTGTCTAACCGGCGGGCTGTCCGTGTAAACGTTCAGCTCTTTCATATGCAAGAGAAGAGCCCAGAATCCATTTCAGGTTAACACGCGTCTGTGTGAGATAATGACTTGGAGCCTATCTTAATTTAACTGAATTCATCTACTCCGGAGGTAAAGCCAGCTCACTCACACGTCAAGTCAAGGAATTCACTTCTATCAGATTTCATTCAATCTGGATAGCAACACTATTTTTAGTGTTTTTTAGACCAAATTTTGGGCCGATTAAAACCTACATCCCTGCTTCATTTTATTCAGGAAGGCTGGTGGCCCCTGCCTGCCGTCTGTCAGAATCAGTGGCAACATCAGGCTCAGGAAAACTGGAATCCAAGTCAAATAATAATAATAAAAAAGATGTGAGATAAAATAACAAACCCAGGAAGCAAGATGAAACCTGCCTCACTGGGCAGCTGCTTTGAGACGAGTTACTGCGGCTTGCAAATCGTACCCTGGTCGATGAAGCCCTAAACCACAAGATGTCTAAAGAATGAAGCCAAACACTTTAGTTCTAGGGCACTTTACTGTAAGATGTGAGTAAATTGGACCTAGAGGACTCGCTCGATACCCAGCTGGCACGACCTCTTGGGAAGAGTGTCCTCAGCTGTCTGCTGGCATTCAACGAGTCCAAATCTGATTTCTATGCTTTCTGAATCAGTTCCTGGGATATAAATGGAAGGGGGGGGGGCGAAGCAACAATGATGCTTCCAAGAATAAAAGCAGTTGTGGGTCTGGAAACCCCCCAAAACTCCACTCACTGGAAGGAAGCTTTTCTGAAGGCATTTCTGCATCGACTCAATGGAAAATGAAATCACTCCCATCTTGGCTTGGAAATGCTTCTCCACTTACTTCACACCTGGGCCCAAGATCTGCCAGGGGCCAGCTGGTCATTGTGCAGCACTTGGCGGCGGACGGCCAGCTCGGGGCAGGGGAAGGGAAGCAGGGGGTAAAACTGGCCTTAAATGAAGCCTGAAAAGCAATATTTAAAATTCTCCTTCCGCCCATGAACTGGAACCAGGAGGGGAACCATGGAGAGTAGCTTTGGACTTTGGAAATTGTTGCCTATGGACTCCTTGGTTTTGCATATATGTTAATTGAGTGATAATTTAATATTCCTAGAACGCTTGAGACTGAAAACAAAGGCCTGTAAACCTTTAGGACTGGTGCCAAGGAGAACCTTGGGCTGTGCCCAGTCGGCCCCGGCCTTCCCTGCAGTGTGACATGGGGGGCAGCTGCACCCCACTGGAAGATCGGCGCAGAAGGACGGCCAGCGGATCTGCAGCAACCAGTCACACACTTCTGGTTTGTTATTTCCTTGGATCACAGCGGCAACTGTGTCTACAGGACCCCCTCTCTCTTTTCAGCTACAGTCTCGCAAAAATGTATAACTTCTTCCTCCTAAGATTCATGTGAATCATCTCCCTTCCCTCCACAGCAGTATATATTGATAATAATGATGTAGACCTCTTAACAATAGTTGTCTCAATCACCACAACCCACATTGTTCTCTTCTGCTGTCCCTGAAGCCCTACACGTTGGTGCTCTCGGGAACCAGGCTGGCTACGGGGCAGCACCGCTGGCTGAGGTCACCCCTGGCCACCGCATGGCCTGCCTGGACCAGCTAGGGCACCGGTTCCCCCTTCCTTCTGGAGTTCAGTTGAGAACCAGGCTAACACTTGTTCAAACATAGAACGGTTTTGTTTGTTTTTGAGTTGAAATACCAAACAGACCACTTTGTCGTGCCAATAATCCTAGCCCCAGTGGAATGGCAGACTCTGTCCTTGGAGACAACAGTCTATACCTAAGCCAGCTTACCCTTGAAGGGCTGAAATAGTCTTAAGCCTCTCCACAAAGGTGGTGTCCTGATGAACAAGGACTTACACGGGAAAAGAGAGGAAAGCTTTGAAGATGGCTGCAGGACCTGTGGTGACTTGCTTTCCTGTGTCCCTGCTGGCAAAGAGGAGCTCTAATAACTGGTAAGCTGCCATCTCACTGTGCTTTGTGGCAGGCCCTTGGGTTTTTACAAGAGGACCTTGCCATAGCTCAAGGGCAAGGTGAGCCTGGAGTCTCTGTTACCTGGGAGCTTTTGTTCCTCTAGCTACGCCTTCAGTAGTTTCCATCTAGAATGCAAGCACCCCAACAGAACTACAGTAAAACTTGATGCCTGGGAACAGTGAGCAGATACCTTGCTTGGAGGACACCTCTGCATGTTACCTGGAAAGAGACGAATGACTGCAGAGCACAGCACCTGATCCTCTTTAACACATTTCCTTCCACACTTTGAGGGTGGGGAGTGAGAGCCTATTCTTCACGTGGGCCTTTGCTGGTTTTCTAGTCCCTGCTGCCTCTCCTACTCTGCCCTGTCCCCTCCGGGCACTCTGTAGCCACACCTCACCGTTCTCTTCTCCTAGAGCTTGGACCGTCATGGGAAACTACTTAGTTAATGTATAGGTGTACCTCTGCACTTTGCTTTCCCTGCTGAAATGTCAGCTCAGTGAGAGCCCGTGTCCAGCCCACACTCCTACCGCCCAGGGCAGGGTCTGGCACGAGATGCGAGCAGCTCAGCACACGTTAGTCCCGTGGACGGAAGAGCTCAACTGAGTCTAAGCCCAGGAAGCTCTATTTAAGTCGAGCTTGGTCCTTTTTATTTCCCATTCATTGTCTCCTGTGCTGCCTTCGGGGGCCTCCAGATGAAATTCAACCTAGTTTTTGGATAACAGCTATTAGAAAACCTGAAGACCAGCTCCCTCCCCTACCTCTTCTGCAAGCCTGCTTTCCATGACTTCCAAGTGCGGCCGCTTTCCTTCAGCCTGACTGCAGTTTCTCAACTCACTTCTTACAATGTGGCATTTAACAATATTTACAAACATACAACTGGAGATATCCCTTCCAGGAATTACCCAACAAAACTGGCCCAAGTATATAAAAATGTGTGTACAAGGAAGCTCTTTGCAACCTTTATAGAAATAACCTGAACGTGCAATAGTAGAAGACTGGACAAATAAGGGGTCCTCCATGTGCTGGAATCCAGGGCAGCTATTGAAAGATAGAGCTAGGCCTCTGTGTATTGACATGGAAATATGTGCAAACTGCAGTGTGAAGTAAAAAAGAGAAAAAGAAGCTTTTAGAACAAGGTACAAATATATGTTACAAGTTCTAAATCATGATTTAAAAAAAATGAGTTAGTTGTATTTTTGTTGAAAATCCACAACATACATATGTAGTATAAGATAGGCAAAATTTCTGAGAAAGGTATAACTGGTTGCTTTTCAGTTGTTTGGGAATTTTTACTTTGTTTTGTATCTTTCTGTATTTTTTTTTTTTAAACAAAGAGCATGTTACTTTAAATAACAGAAAACAAACAAAATATTATTCCAGAAGTGGTCTGGCTAGTGAAAAGCAGATCAGTCCTACGCCCTCCTTTGCTCTGGATACAAGCCATCCTTGTATTAGTTCAAAATTGGCGCTCAAGGAGTGTTTTTGAAATGCACTGAAAGTCTGCTTTGGTTTGGGGCTGGGGGTGGGAGCAGCCACACACGGTTTCCTATGATGCTTGCAGTGGACCACAACTGCTGGCTGTTCCTCCAGGTCTCCCATCCGATTTGCACGGAATAGTCAACGTATGGCCATTTCCTTTCACTCCTGACTTTTCTATGCTCCTATGTGGAAAAGACACTAGCTCAGGGTCAGAGACTTGCATTGGGAATGAGTCACGATGGAGCTCGCATCACCTTTCAGAAGTTCTGCCAACTTACAAAGAAGAGAACTTTTGTTTCAACTTCATCTTTCAAGGATAATAACCGAAAAGGAAACAGAATTTTCTCAGAGCTCCAGGGGGATCCGGGCACAAGCGGCTTCTACCACATAGCTGTGGAGTTGTTTACGAGTTGTTCTTTGTTTACCGAGATTTTTATGCATAGTATAGCACTGTGTACGTGGCATTTACATATTGTCATTTTGCAAGCTATTTGTTTTTCAGGGAGGTCTATCTTTTCAGTAGTTTGTTCCAAAGAACAGGGGGAAAATATCAAGGTAGAGAGAGTGGGCAGACTATAGGTCCTTGTGCAAAAATAATCTTCCAATTTTGAACAGAAATATTGTTCTGCCTTCAAATGTGTGGCCACAGGAATTTGGAAGTCAAATGCACTCAGGACCAGAGGAATCCACTCTTGTGCTTGGCAACATGCTCTCTCCTGCACTAAGGCAGGACGTTGCATCTTTGAAAACATGGGAGAACTGGACTCTACTTACCCCTACTTCCTGCAGCTTGCACGCCTCATGTACTTCTTTCATTTAGGGTTATTCTGCCAGCATTTCACATGAAATTAATTTAAACTAAGTAGCTGAAATAATAGATTTTTTTGTGTGATTCAACTCCATAAATGTTCTTGACACTCCCTAAAGCTCTAGAAAAACAAAATAAAACTGAAATAAAAAGGCCTTTATTACCAAAGAACAACATCTAATGGCCACTTTTCTTCATGGAGGGTATAATATTCTTCCAGTGATAATTTGCTTGTCATGGGGTTTGTCAACCATGAGAAAGAAGAAAATCGGGGAAAAGGGAGGAAAAGTGAGCATGGCCAGGGAAGAAAAACATTTGTTGGTACAACATGAACTACTTGTGTCAACAATGAGAATGGGTGAGATTTAATGAGCCAGCTGCTACCAAATTATGGTTCTTAATATTTTTTTCTGAGCCTCTATGGACAAAACCGAATTTTCCTGTTTTATAATTTTGCTTAGAAAGGCATAAAACTGGAAATGTATGTGCATCTACTTATGTATTTAAGATGTATGTTACAAAAACCAATTCAGGAACATTTGAGCTATTAGTTGAAGACAGTTCCATGGGTAAAAAGATGATGCTTTGACTCATATTTTAACAGGGACTCTAAATACCATTTCCCCCCCTGATTTTAAAATGCACACTTTACAATGCGGTTTGTGCAGAATGAAGGCTAAACTAGCACACTAAGCATACATGGTGGTCACAGGATGCACCAAAATTCCAGTGTTTGGGAGAACATGTCTTAGAATCAAGGAATCTGCAAGATCCCCTTGCATTAACCAGGTCTAGTTTACTTTTGCATAAAACAATTGACTCAAATGGCTTTATTTTAAGTCTTTACATCAAAGAAAATTTCCTCCAGTCCTCTGCTTTGGGCACACTCCTGGGCTTACAGAAGGGCATGGAAAGAAGTCTGACTAAGGGTGATAAACAACCATCGGGCTACCTGCCATCCAAGGAGACGAGGTCACTTTCCAGTTAAAGCAGCAGGGCAAGGCTCATTAGGAAACACACTCCGGGATGGGTATGAAGGACAAGCTGTGCAGGACCCATGGGAAGACTTACTGGGTCTCTCTGGGAAGGCTATGGGGTGATAACATTGGAGGAGTCTGAGGCAGAGTGAAGGAGGATGAGGGATGCTACGGCCCCTTCCCTGTGGCTAGCAGGCTGTCCGGGAAATGGTACCAGAGTGGGCGGAGCTGGCCAGACCCCGGGGAGTGCATTGTGCTAAACAACGTTGGGCAAGAGACGATTGAACATTTATGCTTCTCTTTCACATCCAACTCTGTATTAGATTTGCAAACACTTTGCCATGAAAACTACCTGGATCTTTGGCATGAAGTTTCTACTTCTAATTAAAATAGCCGCTCTTGCTGCCCTGCTCCCAAACCTGGGTTGCTACATCTCCTAGAGACTTTACATCCTTTACCAAATTCTGTGTCTGTTGGAATAAGCTAGAATGGATTCTGTGGTTTTCAAGAACCCGGAAATCTGTATGTGCCAGTCCTTCTGATTTTATATTTAAAATGTTCAGTGCTTGTTTTCATGATCTTACTTCCTCCAGAGGAAGGGATAAAAATAACTAGTTTTTAAAAACCTATTCATCAAATAGAATATTTATTTTAAGTTACGTCTTATCTACCAACTGGATCTGTTTACCAAAACAGCTGAATTAAAAGAGTTTGTACATTTGGAGCAATGTTTAATATAAATAAACTCTGAAATAAAATTAGGATTCTTTAAGTATTCCTATGCATAGGTCTCTAATTAGAATGAGAAGTTCTGCAATTCCCCCTGGATGTGGTTAAACCATTTAGATTAAGATCTAGGAGGTGTAAATTGGTACCAAAGTCCCAACAGCTGCTTCGGCTTTGCTTGAGCTGTGCTCATGGCTGGTCGACTGTGTGGACCCCTTTTGCAGGAGCTGTTTGCATGGAGAAGAGGAGCAGGAACCGGGTCGAATATAGCTAGGTTCTCTTTGGCCATAAAAGAAATCTCTAACACTCTGTCCTGTTAAAAAGCAAAAGACTAAATGTCGCCCTCCTCACAACAGAAAACCATTTTAACAACTTAGGGCTGACTTATAAAACCACTTAGCGTGAGATAAAAATGCAGCAGCAAATGAACTAGTTTCAACACAAATACTTGATACAATTAAGGCTTAGCCTTTCTGCAGTTTCCCATGTGTGCAGTCTCTATTCTTCTCAGCCATAAATCACAGCAAAGTATGTGGTGTTTCTCTGTAGGAACTACATTATAATCAAATGTGTTATTCCTGGCTAAGAATATGCAATAAAGGCAGAGAAGAAACAACTATGAGCTCATCTAAAAGTAATTTGAAATATCAGTTACACTCCAAAGCCTAAAACAATTAATTTTTGAGGAGCATTGCTGTATTATAAATTGGCCATATCAACCAAAAAAAAAGTTAGTTATTAATAACATTTCTCTCACTAAAAAGCTGACTAACCCTCCCCAATTTCCCCCTTCAAGCAATTTCTTCCTTCCATTTGAGTGGCTTTTGGAGCACAGCTGACCTGCCCTGGATCAAATGACACCAAGCTATAAACAATAAATGATTATAAATCACTTTCCCTGATAGGCAGCCCACTTCTAACTTCACTGGAGAGCAAGGAGAAAAACACCGGGTCATTAACGTGGGTTTTGAATGAAAAGAGTTAGTGAGGTGAACCTGGCCTCTCTTTGGGGATGCGGTGGGGGAGCTGAGAGAAGAGAGCGAGTGAGTCAACCGGCCAGTCAGAGGGAGATGGGGCCAAGGTGCGAGCATGGGCACAAGCAGCATCTCCTCACGGAGACTTGGACTCGCTGCTAACCGCGTGCTGACCCGATTATTACATGCTGGGCACCCTGGAGTCTTAAAACAACCCCAGAAGACAGGCCCTAGTCTTTCCTAATTCACAAATGAGTCAAACGGGGCTCAAGAAGGTTAACTTGCCAAGGCTTTTGGGGTGGGATGCAAACACTGCCTCTCTGGGCCTCCAGTCCGACTCCAAATCTTCACTCCCGGCGCCAGGGGAGAAGGCAACCAAGGGACCAGGGTTTCCAGCCAGCCTGGCAATCTGTTAGCTGCGTGGCCTTGGGAATTTGCCTCGGTTTCACCCCTGTGCATTGCCCACCGTGTAGGGTTGTTAATGAGAGGCTAAGGCACAGGGCGGCTCCTGCCATGCAGTAAGCACTGGATAGGCACTTTTTCTCCTTAACAACAGAAGTTTGATTATACTCAGCACATCCACTGGGGCTTCTAGACAGGGACACGTATTATATATCCCATAAACAGGGTTTTGTTCCAGACAGAGATTAACACTGCTGTTCATTAATGAGGGTGCAGGCACTTCTGTCCTTCTGGTAGGTAAAATAAAGATAATACAACAAATCTTGTCATTCCAAACAAAGCGCTCATGAATTAAACCGTGAAGCTATGATACACCGTGCTTCATTCTTGCCACCAGAGACAACAAAACCGATGTCAATACTGGTAAGTCACGTTCGTCAGGTTTGAGTTCAGTGATAAATAAAGACGTGAAAAGGAAGAAACAGCTCCAGAACGCGTGGAGGGCCTCTACAGGACGTTTTCCTACAGACTGTGTTTGAAAGAATACAGGCGAGGGTGGCCCCTCCATTTCTAAATTCCTTTGGTAATATTTCTTGCTCAGATTTAAACTCCATCATCCACAGGGACCTCATTCCTCTGCAGAGCATTCCAATCCGCACTCAGATAACTGCTGTATAAACATTTCCCCTAAGATTGAGCCACAAATGAAAAATGCCAGCTTTCAACTCGGCCTTATGATCTAACACTCCAGTTTCACGGACGTTTGATTAAATCACGTAGTGTGTCTTACAAAAAAGGCATTAGGGAGTGTTAGGGAAGGAGCTATGTTTTTAAAAATATATTACAATCATGGTCTTTTGCCATGAGGCTGTCTGGTTAACTAAGCCATAATATTTGCTAGTAAATTAGTGGGAAAAAGAGCAAAGAAAAACACAAACGAAAAACAATCCCTTTGCATATACCCATCATGTGACTCACATACGACTCACAGAGGACGCACATTTAAAGGCCAGTCCAGCCTTGGCAACTTCGTGGAGCTTTCTGGCTCTCCTCTATAAGGTTTCAAAAGGAAATGAAGTCTTAAATGTTACTTGGGATTGTTATTCAGTGAGTCCATCTGCGAAGATATTGGTCGCTGAAAGACTGTGGTGAGAAGCCTAGTTCGTCCAGGGAAGACCTCAAAGCCTATGAACTAGCAAGAGGACGTCTTCAAGAAGTTTATGACATTCTGACACAGCTCACTAGCTTGATGAATGCAATCCTGAAAATGA
>PVKH010043589.1:0-10700 GCA_004027955.1 Chaetophractus vellerosus | reverse complement strand
TTATTTTTATCAAGTTATTTAACATGTTCTTCCATTCCCTATATTTCCTGTAAAATGATCGCTGGATCTAGAGACTCGATTCAATACTGGTTAATTATTTATTGGCTAGAAAACTTCATGGATGTGCTGTGTAATTCCTTGCATCACATCACAAGGCATGAAATTTCTCCCTGTCCCAGTTTGGTGATGTTAATGCTAATTGGTAAGTTCGGGTCTTGTCAGCCTCATCTATTAGAAAATCCCCCATCAACTTCTCATGTACTGATTTTTAACAATTATTGCTGATTGCACCTTAGATATGTTATTTGAATAGAGGTTTCAAATTGGTGACTTTTCTAAATCTGCCATTTCTTCTGCATTTTTTGGCTGTAATTCTTCCTAAGAGGAGAATTTTCTATGATCAAATATATCGTATCCTGGAAAGGCAAGATTAATGGGTGATTCTTTCCACTTATCAAACAATTTTCAGAATGATTTGTTACCCTAAAATTTTCCAGAAATGACTACAAGGGTGCAATCACAAAATGCAGACAGTGGGGAAACTTTAGAATTCCCAGTTTCTACAGCTAATGAATTGCAAGAGGGATAAAAGAACATCGAAAAAGAAGTAGTACCTATATGTTAAAAGAGACTTTGGGGACCTATTAACAAATCTCTGTGGCTCTTAACTGGCTTTGATTCAAAAAAACTTTATGTGACATTTGAAAACCAATTAGATATGATGATACTGTGGTTATCTTTTAGAGATACATACAGAAATATTTATAGATGGACTAATATGGTGTCTCGGATCTTCTTAAAAATAATATGAAAGAGGGCATAAATAGCTTGAGATAGGCCACGAGTTGATAATTGTTGAAGCTGGTGATATATGTGTGTGGCTCCATTCTTCAAGTCTGTCTTTTTGTAGGAGTTTGAAATTTGTCAATGATAATTTTTAAAGGTTTTATTCAGGCTATGAAAATTAAAGCAGTGGTGAAATTAAAATCAAATTTAATTTTTCATTTTAGATCTTTAAGCATTTACAAACATTACTTTGCTATTTAGAACTAGCTCTCACCGTGTACTTAACTGTCTGTCTGTTTAGTTGTTTCCTTCTTTAACCAAGAAGGCAACAGTTGGTATGCTTTGTTTGTATTCTCAGCATCAAGCACAATTTCTGGTACATAAAGTTTGCACCACTGGTCTCATATATAATCAGAAGAATTCCAACAGGGAATTTGCCATTTGAAAGACCTCATGCACATGTTCAAAATGATAATCAAAGGGGTCCAAGGAAAGATTCTAAAATTTAGATCTACTTAAAATTTCTGGAGGTATTGTAACCAGTTCCATATTGTAACGTATAAAGACTTGACAGCTTTAGCTTGTTTAAATTGTTCTTTTCTCTTTGTGAATTGTTCATATGAAATTTTGCATCTACAAATTGTGATGGAAAGTGAGTACATTTTATTGTTAAGAAATCAATGGACTCCTGGAATAATCAGAAATTGAGGACGAGGACTGATTATTAGTTCTCTTAATGCTCAACTTATTCCAAATTTGTTCGCTGTGCAATGTGACTCTCAGGGCAGATTGGAACTCTAATTAGGGGTCTAGCTTCCCTTTGATGTTGGCGGCAACTCTTATTAGTATTAATGTATATGGAAGAGAGAATAGATCTTTAAATAATTTAAAAACAGCTTTGTGTATTATGAATACAGACATATAAAAGATTTAATGATGTGACTTTTACATATTTATACTATGTGCATATAAACACTCACTCCATGTATTGTATATAACTATGTCTTGGGGACTAAATGAACCTCATAAAATCTTGCCATTAATTATGTTGACAGAGGGAATATCCTTTTGTATTTATTCATTCATCCCAGGCAAATGGCTGCAGCTTCTTTTTAACAGCGATCTGCTTAATTTTCAAACCTCAGTTTATCTTAAAAGAGAAGTCTAGCTTAGATTTCTCTAATTCGTGGTATACACGTTTTACAAACATGGCAAATTTTAAAAACGGAAGCCTCAGCTTTATGTCTTTATAAGCCAGACATACCAGTGTATACATCTTCAAGTAAAAAGAATGTTTCTCAATAGTTGACATTTTCTCTTTCTGTGTGTGTGGCTCTTTCATAAATATTGTGAACCACCACTGTAATCCCTCTTCGGGCGCAAGTGACCTACGTGTGATTGTTCTGTATTGTATTTATAAGTCGTAAGTGGTACTTGACATGGCGGTAAGAATAGCTTGTCTTTGACTTCCACTGTGAGAGACACCAGGGTTGTGTTGATCAGAGGGTATATTTTTCACTTATGAAACAGTTTCAGGAGTTGAATGGCCCAGTTACATTTAACCTAACACTCCGACTTTATATAGGACTTGGTTAACACCTAAATTATATCCTAAAGAAACTTTCAAAAGCGGAATGGAAAAAATAATGGTAAGTGAGTTTTCATTCAAGGATCGCAGAGACAAAGCTAAGGACAAAATTCTCCTAGGATTTATTCTCTCTGCTCAGATGTAAGGCCAGAGCATTTCAAACTTCCTATATGCATAAATAATTTTTTTCCTTTAGAAAAACCTGCCCTTGAAAAGCAGTCTGAAATGGTCGCAGTAAAGCCCATTTTGAAGGACTCTGCACAGGTCAAGGAACACAAAGCCAAGGGGCAAGGTCTTTGTTATGCATGAGGCCGCTGGCCATTTCAGAGCGGCCCTGGGTGTCAGGGAACCCAGTTGATGACAGATGGTGTGACTGTCCTTGCAAATTTCTCACCTTAAAATGACAGCCTATGTGGAAATACCCAGTAATCACTGGGGAAAGATACTCTAAAAGCCCCTTGATAATCACATAAAGAGAAACAGTGTTTATTTCAGGTATAGCTCTGGACTCTTGACATCTAAGAAAGTTTAGATGTTTGTAATAGAGAAAGGGGAAAGAAGGCAAATGTTTCAGTTTGAACGGTACTATCCCCTACACACAAAGCAATAATTGGTAAAAAAAAAAATTTAAAAAAGAGAGAAGAATAGACAAAAGGTGATAATGATCAATATCTTTTCAGAGTCTTCTCTATAAGTGCATATATTGGTTGGTACACTTTAAGTCTGTTAACTAAATACTACTCTCTGGATGGAAGACAGAGTTCTGCTCAATGAAATTAAGGCAAAAGTCAGCAGAAATAGTTGAGGAAGATTTCCCACTTATAAGGCCACTTGTTTAACACAAAATTAAACAATAAACCACTTTAAGCAGCTTGCTTCAAAAACTGTTGTCATGCATGAAGGGAGGATTAAAAAATACCTTTCTCCTTTCTCTGTTTGTTCCCACTGAATCTAGGAAAGCAGATGAAGATTGGAGGAGAAGAGAATGCTGTAATTTCAGCAACAATTTTGTATTTTCTTCTGCATCTTTTAAATTTTTAAATTATGTGTTTGTTCAAAACCATCAAGGAAAGATTGCTAAATTTCTGAGTGACAGCGAGGAGTTTCTAGCTTACATCCTCTATAGATTTCCCGTGGCAGTCAGTATCGTAAAATTAAGACATATTAAGAAGGCTTGGTTAATTCTGATTGCAAACATTGTTTTAGGCTGGTTTTAATGAGAAAATCATAGCTGTCATTTCTTCTTCACATTCAGTGTCATGTACTATAATTTGCTCATATGATATACTATGGTCTCAGAGTATATGTCGAGGAGCGGGGTGAGTTCACAACAAAAGAATCAATAGTTCATTATTTTTTGACTCAATTACTTGTATGTTCCTTTAATAATTTCATTAAAATGAGGAGGCTGAAAATTAAAACAATATTGGGATCAAACCATTAAATTGTTGGTGTATGTTCTTAAATGAGATTTTGCTTTAAGCCTCATGTAGGAATATTAATTTTCTCTTTATAAAATATGAGACAGCAGCAGTTACTAAGAGAGGTGCCTTGTTGATGGGGATGAGTAGCTTTCTCACTTATCCCATGTTGGCCAATTTTATAAATTATTTTCTGCCTCTGTTCATTAGTCACTTCCATCATAAATCCCCGTAATAACTGAAGTCTCCTGTGGCTCACACTTGTAATTACGTTTCTTGGGATATGGACGGGGTTCGGTTATATCTTGCAGTTTACAATCTTATTTTTTAAGGACTGTAAACATGGTTCAATAAATTAACTGAAATTAGGGGATTTGCCTTTGACTGACAAATATATTATGAAAATATTAAGAAAAAAGAAGAAAGAAAGGATGGAAAGAAGAGAGAAGAAAGGAGAGGAGTGGAAAGGAAAAGAGAAAGGGAATGGGAGGAAAGGAAGAAAAAGGAAAGGCTTCTTGCAAGTATGACCAAGTCTGCTTTGATGTACTGGCATCCAAAATTAGGTGTTCTTGCCCATGATTTTCTAATGTGGCTACTCACCCTGTATTTTTTTTTAATTAAAAATACCATAACATTATATAAATGTCTCCCCAAACCTAAATGTCCTTTCTGGAAGCTGTCGCCTCATCTCCCCTACGCCCTCTACTACGAGCACTGTGTTAAGGTGACAATAGGCACTGGGGCTGCAGGTGCCGCTAAGGCTCACTCTTCATTTTTCTTGTAGGGCTTCCTTGTCTTTCCCGTCGTTCCAACCTTCCTATCCAGAGTGTAGCGCAACATTTTGCATGTTGTTAATAAGTTTTCAGACATACAAAACTGTTCTGAGATTTGCTATTTTAGATTAATTTAACAGGTTTCTGGCATGCAGAACTTCTCAGAACTTTTAATACATGAAATAAATTGTGAATGTCAAAATTGGAGTGATAGTATGTAGACTTTTTCAAACCTTATTGGCCATTGAGCACTTTTCCCCCATTCTGGAAACAGCTCATGGGACTCCTGGTCCAGAGAACATTCTTGACACAGTTTCTTAATGCCCCAAAGTCCTGCATGTGGGCTCAGGGGAGAAGGGCGTCTAACAGAGCCTGGTGGAAGAAAGCTTTCATCACCACAGGGGAGGGGAAATCCCAGTCCGATCGCACTCTCTAAACTCTAAAGAAACATCCACAAAGAGAAGGAAAATGTGTTTGTCAGGGAGCCTAAGCACCCCAGTAGACACCTGCTAACTTAACATCTCTGGGTCTAAGTATTCTTGGCCGTAAGATAAGTAGATAAACCAACTGGTTTGCTTTCTAGGGTTATAAACATCCAGTCAAATTTTTGAAAGCATTTTAACAATGGCAAGGCACAATCCCAGTATAAGAAATTAATATCTTTGGATGCAGCCCTATAGGAAAAGAAAGCGCATGATCTAACAGGTTAACGACTCAGTTTTGCAACAATTATCATGCCATGTAAACTTGGACAAACTGTGATTTCTCTGAGTCTTAATTTCTACACCTATGAAATAGGGATAATCATGTCCAGTACCTATGTTGTTGACAATACCAAATGAAACAAAGTATGGTAAAGCTAGAATCATGCAAATGTGATCTGCAGCGATTATGAGATTAGGGTTTGGGGCTGAGAAATGTTCTTTTATGGCCTGGCAACTCCTGGGACATAAGGAGAAGAAACTTAATTTCCATCTGAGCCTGGTCTCAGGACTTTAGTCCGGCAGTATCTGTCAAAGAAAACTAAGAATTAGCGGCACCAGGATCAAGAACTAAGATACTGGAAGTAGGGAAATAGACAAAGAAGTACCATAAAGGTGATTCCTCAAATTAACCTTGGCTCTCTGTTAACGCACTCTGCAAAATGCTCCTAAATGGCACTTCAGTCCTGTCTGGAATGATTTTCCTCTCGTGTAGTTATTTAAGAGAGAAGTTCTCTTTCATTTCCTCAAAAAGTTGCCAGTGTAGCTTATATGACTTGGCGAAAAGACTAAGGAAGAAGAATAAATGTTATTTGAATCCATCACTTAGATACCATTATGCAATATTATACATCTCATTCTTTTATATTTAGAGCTGATGCTATTTCTTTCCATGAGCCTATGGCAAAGAACAGAATGCACCCTTCATTAGCAATATTTGGTACAAACTGGGGGGAGTAGCCTCCTTTGCTGTACCAGATTGGCATCTTTTCCATGCTTTTTTGTGTACAGGAAGATGTGAACTTGGCCCCAAGCCACATGAACATGCTTATAAGAGAGAGAATGCACAACTTGTTAAAAATCTCGTAGAAGTGCCGATTTTCAAATCTTATTTTTTTTCTCTAGGGAAACGTTTTCGTTTTCAAGTTTAAATTGTCCACATACACAAAAGTTGATCAAACATTTCCCCATACAACTAAAAAGAGGCAACACACCAGATACTTTCCCCTCCTCAGGGCCTTTTCCCCTCTACCTAGTGTATTTGTCTCCTAGGCCATCCCCCAAAGGATTTCCCCTCCTGGTTATTTAGTTCTGGTCTCAAATGCTACCTCTTCAGAGGGGCTTTCCTTGACTGCCCTCTCTAGTCAACTCCCCGACCCCTGTTCCCCTTCTGGACTCTGTTTACTTAATTGATTATATGTTTGCTGATTGTTTCCCTCCTAGGTCCTTTTGTTGTTGTTGTTCACCACTGTGAAACTTGGTAGGTGTTCAAAAAATTGTTGACTAAAAGTATATACAGATTCATTGTATACAAACTAAGAAACACTGCTTTTTATGTTGTGTAATATGACTATTAATAGTGATTGAATGTGTGCTATGTATCAGATACTGTTCTGAGCCCTTTGTATGTACTATTTCATTTAATCCTAAACAAAAATACTGTGAGGTAGCTATTACTCCTGTCCCCATTTTACAAATAAAGAAACTGAGGCATAGAAATGTTAAGATTCTCTAGTGGATACTTAGGAATTTCTATCAGACTGACTCCACAACCCATGCTTTTTCCATTAAGGTCTATCTCTATTCCTTCTACTACCATAAGAATTACATGTTATAATTTTAATATGTAATGAATAGTAATATTTCCAACTTCCATTTCATTTTTCCCTTTTACCATAAACATTGAGAAAATACAGGGGGCTGCTAGCATCTGCTAAAATAGTTTAATAGTATTTTGTTGCCCTTACTCTTTTTAATTTAGTAATATAAATGTCTTCAAATCTTCTGCCATCTTTCACCATCTTTACCTGCCAGCTCCTGCTAAGGAAGGTGGTGTGGGTGGAGGAGATGTGATTTGTCTTTTTAGATAGTATCAAATATTTGCTTTGTGTTCTCAATGAAAAGTTCTTATTTAAAAAATGTTTTGAGCTAATGGTGTAAGAATTAAGTATCTAGGATAGAATATAAAGGACACTTTAGGATATAGGTTTTTCCCATAGCTCAGGCATGAATGACCCTGCATTTTAGTCATAAATTAATGACCCACAACCCATCACTCAGCCATCTGCTTGCTACCCCTAGAAATCATGACTTTACTCTATATGACTTCACATAAAACCTAAAGGACACTATTTGAAGAATTTTATTCCAGTCCCTTTGGGTTCTATTTCCTGGTAGGCAACAAGGGCATAATTTAATAAACTTAATCTACAAATATATCAGGGATTCAATTAAATTAAGCTTCTTGGGTAGTTATTTTCATTTTATAAGACTGTTATTGATTAATAATGCCTGATCCAAAGTAGCTACTTTAGTCATATGAATTTTAGACATTGGGACATTCCTGTTGTGTAAAATATTTCTGGACTGATAGGACTTTTAATGCCTCTCACATTATTTATTTAAAAGTTACTCAGGCATAAAAATAATAACTGACATTTGTATTTATAGTTTGAAAAAACACTTAAAATTTGTTTTCACAGACCTCATTAAAATCCTATTTAATAGAAATTAGCTATATTCCCATTTTACAATTGTAAAAGCTGAGGGTTATAGAAGTTAAGAATCCCACACAAGTTTGTACACTTATACAACTCATAAGTGACTGAGTTGGGACTTGAATTTAGAGGTCTGTCCTCTTGTCATTTGTCATATGGTTAAGTTACCCACTGCCCTGGTATATACCTTACAGGACTAAGTGCTGGTCTTGGGAAAGGTCCTTGGCAATGAAGAGAGTTACGTTCTAAATTTTCTAATGATCAAGATTGTAGATTAGTCACAGATTTTGGGGTTAGACACTGTGCCTCTGAAATCTGTTTTCATCATGTTCTGCCCTGTCCATTTCAAGACAGGCCATCCAAAAGCTGTATTCAATAAGGAGAAAGAACTCGTTGAGTAATGACTTTTCCATTCAATAGCAGTGTGACCTTGGGCAAGTAACTGTATTTTAACTGGGTTTTGGTTGCCTCATTTATAAAACGGGGATAATAGTACCTTCCACCTGGGGCTTTCCTGAAGATTGCCTAGACAAATACATAAGACTTATTATCAAAAACAAATTGCCCTACAAATAATGAGCACGTTTTTCTTATGTCCTTATCCCTCCACTTATCAGCTAAGCCTCGCATTATCATGGGAATGTGCTTAGTCTATAGGGTAGAGGCCGCTCAAGCCTGGTTACGATGCCATGGCTATGAAATCTTGTGCAGGTAAGAGTCCGCTAAGTTAAAAATGTACAAAAGCAAAGCACTCGAGGCTCTGAGGAAGTCCTGAGCTGCAGTTGACCACACATATAGAAAGTTGGAGCCCATAGGGGGAGGAGTTTCCCAGCAGGTGGTGGAGGGAGTGTTTCTTGACACTAGAATCCCCTACTGTGAGCATGGCAGGTGTCCATGAACTCCTGGCAGATGGCACATATAGGATGGCCGTGCATCAGTAGCTAGAGATAAGTTCCTAAAGTCTGTTGCCTCTGGCTAAGATTCCTTACAGGTCTTAGGCAAGATTATGTACTGTGGTTGTGACTCCAAATTCAGCAAACCAGCCATTTACCTGAACTCATTTTGCTGAGGCATGAAATATGAGCTGGTGGTAAAATTGGATATAGCTAAATATTTCTGTATATTTGAATATATATATATACTATATATAATTATCATATGTTGATATATTAATATACATAAATATATGAATATTTATGTATATGTGCATATATTTATATATACAGACATGCATACAAACACATCATATACATTTAGGAAAGGTATAATTGAAAAGAACAGAAAAAAACTCACCCAGAAGCATAATGCTGGTTTATGCCAGACATGGGATTCTTATCTGTGACTATTAATAATGCTGCTATATTCCTTTTTTTGGGGGGGGTGGGGGAAGGTACTGGGGATTGAGCCTAGACCTCATACATGGGAGGCAGGTGCTCAGCCACTGAGCTATATCAGCTCCCTGCCATATTCCTTTTTTAGTGAATAATTTTACATACACTTAGAGCAATAGTAATAGCCACTATTTTTAAGCATTTACTAATTGCCCCGATCTATGCTGGATACCTCATATAAGTCTCATAATTCATTTGTGATATAGGTGTTTTTACATTCATTTTACAAATGAAACAGTGATTTCAAAAAGGTGAGATAATTTATCCAAGGTTACACAGCTAGGAAAATCACAGTACCAAAGTCAAACTGTGACTGCAAATCTCTCTTACCCCCCAGCTCTACACTCTTTTCTTTCCTCTTCACTATGCTGCTGCTCCTAGTTTACTAAATGTATATGTGTCCACAATATTGGAATTCAAAACAGGTCTTTATCTTCATAGCGTTCCTTCCAACATGATGGGGGCTCACCTATTGGTACGAACCTCACATTTTGTTTTCTTTCTAACCACATAAGAGCATTTGATTTACTAATAGTGTAGTGGGAAAATATTAAGAGGGGGAAAAAAAAGCAGAGGTCAAGCAATATCTTTATATTTCTGACCCCCACTGTCTCTCCACTCTTTGACTATTTTATAGTAAATCAAATCCATTTTATCTAATGAAACTTGTCTTTATGATCCCATTATGGCCGACTTAGAAAGGAAAGAGTGTGTATGCTTCAGTTTTAGGTCATTTGTAATTATAAAACGATATGCAGGCAAGCCATGTGGTCCTTGTATGCTTTTAAAATCTTCTCCTTTGGCTGTTCTGCACGTTCTTACTCTTTTATAAAGAAAGTGTTGAAAGCTGTGTTTTTATTGCCCTGATGCCTTTAATAGTACATACTGTGCAACTAAGCTGGAGACCTGATTGATGCCAATCCTACCTGTCTAGAAAGATAATGATCAAACATCGAGGGGTCTGTTCTCCAGGTGATGTGTGCATGGAACTCCCATTAATGTTAATGGGAATCCTGCAGCTAAGCACAGAGACTGGAGACAAGAGGCTGAAGGTGTGGTAGGTCCATTAATACTTATTTCTTTCCCGGCAGCTGGTTGGAATCTAAGTGATAGGCAATCCTTTTGAAACTAAGGATCAGCCATGTTTTAAAAGGGCTGCTTGTGCGAGGTATGTGGATGTATTGACAATAAACTCTTGGTATAACATACGTTTGTGCTAAATTTTACTATACAGAAAGGATTCTTATAAGGGGCTTGCTTTTTTCTAAGAACGTTTCCACAATTCAGCTTCCTCAAAAGGTGACTGATTAGAACAACAAAGAGTTTTGATGATTTCTGGTCAATTGAAAAATATACAGATATGAAATTTTAGAAAAACAACAAAAAAAAACAGCAGTAAAAAAATGATGACATAAATGGATTAAAAGCTACACAAGCAAGAGAGGTATACAGACACAAAAAGATGAAATGTAGTGCTTGGGCAAAATCATAGATTTAAATAACCAAGAGATAACATACATGTATAGAATTGTATTCGTTTCC
>PVKH010043588.1:0-10704 GCA_004027955.1 Chaetophractus vellerosus | reverse complement strand
CAGGGAGTCTCTAGCTGTGTGTGAAGAGCACCTTTTATTTTATCTCTCGCCTTCCACGGCTTCCTTCCAGACATGTAGGAACACTGCGTAATGTAAGCATAGATCATGTTTATGATCAGCTCATTTTGCCCCTGTTCAATGGTCTCCCTCCCTCAACCTCTCCCTCCTGCCCTTCATCTCTTTTGGCTCCTCAGTGCTTCCAGAAGCGCCTACAAATATGGGGAGGGCCGTGATACCTCCATCAGTGCTTGCTCTGTTAGGAGCCGGCCAGCCACACAATGCCAGCGCCGCTCAGTAATCTCCTTGTCAAGGCTGCCTCTGCGCCTTGCCGTCGTCCTTCCAGGGGCCTATTAAATTAATGAGATAGAAGCCAGCGCTGCAGCAGGCGCCCGTTATTGGTGTAGAGTGCCGCTGCTGTTAGCCTGCGCCTGTTTTCTCTCCTGGGACATTTAATTTCCGCTTCTCAAATGAGCTGCGAAGCCGCGCGGCCTGGCAGTGTCGGTTGTCGCCCCTGCGATGCAGATAATGAGGGTCCTGATAGGTGCCTAGGAGACCGGGCGGCTGCGCGCACAGCCCAGGCCTGCTCGGGCTTTGTGCCAGCAGAGGCGGCCGCAGCGCCACCAGCCCGCCAGGAACGCTTGGTCTTTACGTGGACCACAGCAGCTGTCACCCAAACGGCTCCCGGGCAAGCCAAGTGGAACCTCCGCGCTGGGCATCTTTGTCACTTGATAATTTTGGAGGTGTCGGACCTCAGCGGCTCCCGCGCGTTCTAGTACAAGAGCGCGTGGATTAAACGCAAATTGAGAAATCCGTGGTGCTGCTCCGTGCAAATCTAATTTAGTATAATTTGAATAGCCGAGTAATTAAAATGTATTATAGGTATAAGATGCCGGGAGGGTGGAGCGCCTGCATTTAAGAGGAAGATTGATCGGGCTGGCAGCTTCCACAGTGAACCTTCCACAACCGCATTAGCTAACATCTGTTGGAAAATGTCGAGACGCAGCTAGGGTCTGCGTGGGCACACGGTCCGTACACGATGGGCAGGCGGCTGTACGCAGGGGCACGGGTGTGTACACTGAGGTCGGTACAAACACACACCCTTGCTCATTAGCACCCAGCCCCTGCAGAGTGGGAATTGAAGTTTGATTAGATTTCAGGACTAGGGTAATAATAATAGGACAGTTAATACAAACGATGTCTGTGTTGACATGGCACCATTAGTGTTTCCTGGCAGATTATTTTGTTTGCTTTGCCTAAGTGCACAAGATTATAGGAAGTTATTTACTAGGCCAGGGCACTGGATTCTGAAGGGAAGCCAAGCTAATTTCAATCACACCTACAAGCAGACTGTTACTCTTTGGGGAGTTAGTGCACCTGTGCTGGCAAAGGTTAAGAGGAGAGAGATTCTAGAAGGCACAAAAACAGCAGTTGTCCAGGGAAGGGGTAGAGATAGAAGAGACTCATAATTCTCTTAGGGGATAAATCAAAGGACATTTCGAAATCTGAAAAATATGCTGCCAGATAAGTGAAAGATATACCGCCCAAACAAATACACAATATGTTCCGAAGAAATATGGGTCAGGACACAGTCAAAAGCGCTTGCTACCAGATGAGAGAGAGCCAAATGCACGTGGAATACGTTCAAATGGGGATGCGTATTACATTCTTCTGTCTTCATCACTGACTGGTTTGGGAATATTGTCAAACGTAAGTCCCAGTAGGAGAAAAATAACTAGGTGGGATATGTGAAGTGAGATCCCAGATGATATTTGACATTTTCACCTCGGCTCTGCCTTGCAGATCTACTCTGCTCTCCTCTCCCTAAATCTTTTGATCAAATATGAGCAAAGATAATAGGAAATTTCGATGATGTAATCAGCATCTCTCAAAAGGCTAATCTTGCCTGCCTGAACTCCTTTCCAGGGGGACCTCAGGCTGTGATGCCTTAGAGGGCACAGGTATAAAACTTGATTTAGTCCCCTTAAGCCTCCGCCTTATTCACGGCACATCTCAGAGGATGCAGCAATAGCTGACTGTTTTGAATAAATATGTAGATTTTAAATAAGGTCTTTAAAAGCACCCTCTGGTTTGTGGTGCGTGAGCCAAAAACAGGTATTGACACAAGTGTTGGAAACATTTACTAACACCTGCAGTCTGTCTCCTCGTCATGTGTCTCTCAGCAAGAAGGAACACAAACACAACAGAGTCATCGGAAGAACTAGACTTCTAATGCAAAAATTAAAAGTTTTCTTTTGCCTGAAACAATAACGTAATCTTCAAAGTCTATTAAAATTTCTTTGGTATCATTAGAAAATCATTAATTGCCAAGAGCTCTTTGAGAATCCTTGTGGATGTAGTTCAGAGGCTCTATGCAAAATCCATTGGAATTTAGCATTAATTAAAGCCCACTTAGTATAAAATGTCATCGTTGGGGTCAGATCTTCATTTCATTGCTTTGCGAATCATTGAGAAGATGGCTGTTCTGAGGCAGGAGTCTGAAAGTCAGTCTTGTAGGCATAAGCATGAAAAAGGAAGCTAACATATCAAATGTCTGCCTCCTGTATTCTCTCATTTATTCAAACCAAAGGTTTTGCCACACGTAGAGAGTAGAGGTAATGAGTGTACATCTGTTGCTATAATACAGTGAACTGGGAAGAACTAACTGCGTGCAATTCAATAAAGTATATTTAGCATATTTTCATTGCACCAAATATCAGCTGATCTACCTCTTATTAGTATAAATGGCATAGATTAGTGTCAGGCATTTTCAACAGTGAAGAAATTACTGGAGTCTGCAAGGCTCATTAGGCTCTGGCTGCATGTTAACGAGGGGCCAGGCCTTATTAATAAGAAGAGGAAAAGATAAAATTAAGCTGCGAGGGAAAAAAGGAACAAAACACTCCTTTAGAAATTCTCCAGCATTTAAAAGTGAGAAAGACTGCACTGGGTGATTCTTTTCCTTTCTAATTTCCTAGGCATTTGTGAGGATGTATTCTTTCCTTTTATTTATTTATTTATTTTGCAACATGTAAAAGATATTTTCCAGTTAATGTCAGACACATACAGAAACCACGTTATTGTAAATGGGTGATGTGGTAGTCAGCTTTTGCTTTTGAATTGCTGTTCTGAAGACAAGGTCAGGTTTTGAGTAATCTGAATTTATATCTTCTCTTCCTTCTTCCACACAATCAGTGAATGAGTGCAGGAAATAACCTGCCTCGGCTTAGAGAAATAAAAGGATCTGGGCCAGACTCTAGGAGTGTCTTCCCAGTTTCCACACCTCACTGTGTTAAACAAACAAACAAACAAAAAACTGGGTGGCAATCCTTCTTTGGAAAGGAAAGGAAAGAAAGAGGTTTTCCATTGTGTTTTATTCAAACAAAGCTAATGAAGACTTTCTTTGTTAACCCAAAGATCAGCATGATGAATTTTGATGGAGAAAAATCCTTGATCATTAGCATTTTGAGAATTTAATCAATAAAGCCATACACCAGACAAGGGGTGGGGAGAGGGGTGGGGAGTAAGAGCTTCACAGAGCAGAGTCAAAAAATAGAGAGTCCTGGCTAGAGGCTGCGTGGAGGCCGAGCCTTGTCAAAAGACAAAGAGCTGAAAGCAAAGGAAACCCGTCCAGGCTCAGTACATGCTATGGATGCTTCTGAAAAAAAGGAGAGGGAAAAGGCATTTGTCTCTAATTCTTTAAAAAGTGTGCACACACACACACACATAATGGAGCGATTTTATTGCAAAGCTTTTTAAAAGCACTATCAGAATAAAGGTAAATGATCTGCTTTTAATGCCGCAATTAAAATCATTCATATTTTGGATATCTTCAGAGCCTTACAGCCAAGAATATTTCAATGTTTCTTTTGACGACGTAGTTATAAAAAGATGAGGTTTACATTAAAGGAAAAGTAAACGTGCTAACCTAATAGACTGTTGCTGAATTAACAGTAATTAATTTAGAGTTTCGGGTTGTTTTGAATCATCCTCTATTACATTTATAATATTCCCAGAGCTTACAAATTTGTGTTTCTTTTACACCCAATTCTCCTCCATTTGGATTCTCCTGTTGATTTTGTCCACTGTGTTCAGGGAAAAAAATTGGAATGAGCGTGGCAGTTGAGGCATATTTTTTAAACCAGTGTCATCATTAGCATCACGACTGATTTGAAAACACTGCCATTTTTGGTAGATGGCAGCTGCCAGATGAGATGGACAGTTCTCTGCATCAGGTCTGTTTTGAGTTAGCTGCATATCTGCATTGTGAATGCCAACAGGGAAATGATGGCACTCTGGGATGTAGAATGAAGACTATTCAGAGCCCTCTAGATTCCAACTGGTCTCAAATGGCTCAGATGATGGGGCAATGGTAACTGCCATCTTGGCCTGCTTCTCTCTTCTTCACCTGGGCTGTTATCATAGAACAATAATTGGTTGCAGACTGCTGCAGGTATGCAATAAAACCTTTCGAGATAATAAAACACTGTGTATGTGCACTCTTAGGCCCACACAGAATTGAAGAGAGGCTTATGTAAGTAACATGGATTTTAGGCACTGGATAAGGCATTTTCCAATATGGTTAAATCAAATTTCTGGGACGGATTTTTAAATTAATAAGAATTACATGAATTTGAACCATATCAGTTTCATCAAGGCAACTTCTGTGAAATAATGCCACAGAAGTTTCTCACAGAGTCAATGTGAAGGAAGCAATTGTTTCTGTTTTCTTTTTAATCTTTAATCTGGAAACATAGAAATATTTTTGGCATCACCGTTCAAAGTGGGTTTTATATCACCACTGGAATTGGAACCCAGCTCATGGAAACTTTGAAAAGCTCAAACCTCCAAAATTCCCATCGTGAAAGATAGTATTATTTAACATTTCTAAAGTGACAAGTCGTACATTAAAAAATATTTCTCTTATTGTTACATTTCAGGCACGTTTACTGTTAGCTGCTTGGCTTCATTATGTATCATAGTCTGAATCTACAAATCAAGTATAATTAGACTTAGCGAACTGATTGGATTTCTAATTAAGCTACATTGGAAACAATGCACAATCAGTAAATATTCTGACTAGGTACATTTTAAAGAGCAACTCTTGGGCTTTTTGCTGATGACTAGACACCAGTGTCATTAAATTTGTTGGTGGCAAGCAAATTTTAAAGCTAAAATAGAGGCAATTAGTAAAGATCTTGAAATATTTAATCACGTTTGTCCAATTAGTGTGCAATTAGGCAGTGGTGTGGCGTGGGACAAGTGTTCTGCTTCAGTGCTTGGTGGAGAAGGATCCCTTTGAAATTTTGCTGTTTAGTTTATTGATATATAAAAAGGAAGTTATGGTTGTAATTTCCAATTTAAAAAAAATACTGTGCAGATGGTCTGACTATATATTTAACAATGTTAAACAAATCCAAACAAGGGAAGCATGTTACCTGAAATTACACAGCTGTGATCTGTGAATAAGCTCTGGATCATGTTAGATTACAGCTGTGCTTATCTCGATCATTGAAACTGCCAGGCGTTTTATACTGGAGAAATCAGGAACCTGATAAGCTTGCCCAACAGGTCTTAAAATGATTGACAGCTCTTTACTTGACCAAATGCAAACTTCCTGGTGGTTAGCTCAGCTCTCCTGCATCCCAGTGGTTTTAGATTTATGCAGAGGGAGAGGTGGGAAGAGATCCTGTAAAAAGGTGATTTGGGAAGTATTGATAAAGTGAACAGCAAAGTTTCCTGCCATTCTCATGGCAAACTGACTCCTCGAATCTGCTTATATATATCCTTGGGATGGGACAGTGTGGGGCGAGTGGCATGCCCAGTGTGGAGAGGAGAAGGGATGTCCCTTGTTTTCAATACTGAACTTGCTGTAGAATAGAGTGCCGTTCTCTTTTACTTTTGCTGGAAAGGAAAGATCATTTTCCTGATAGACATGTTTGGACGATCTTCAGAGAGGCAATACCAATTCTATCTTAAGGGAGGGCCTACAGCACTCTATATGTCACAGGCACTCAGAACTCAGACCCTGGGCTGCATGACCTCCAAGAAGTCACGGAAATGTTGCTCCGTGGAGCCACAGGCTGAGGTGATGATAAAACGGAGGATTCCTGACAGCATTGTGCACAATAGCCAAAAGGTGGACACGACCCAAGCGTCCATCAACAAATGAATGGATAAACAATGTGCTGTATGTACACAATGGAATACTACTCAGTCATAAAAAGGAATGACGTCCTGATATACACTATAATATGCGTGAACTTTGAAAACATTATAAGTGAAATAAACCAGACACAAGAGGACAAATATTGTATGATGCACTCTATATAAATATCTAGAATATGCAAATTTACAGAAACAGAAAATAGATTGGCGGTTACCAGGGAATGGGGGCATGGAGAGTGGAGAGTTATAGCTGAGGGGATATAGAGTTTCCTTTCGGGGTGATGAAAAAGTTTTGGTAATAGATGATGGTGATGGTAGCACAACATTGTAAATGTAACTAATGCCACTGAACTGTACACTTAAAAATGGTTAAAATGAGAAATTCTCTATTATATATATGTATAGACATATATAGACATATATGTCTATACATATATGTCTATACATAGAATTTTTTAAAAGAAAGAAAGAAAACAGGAAAACAAGCCCAGTACCTACCCAAGTAATCTGGGGGAACTTGTTTGGGTCATAGGAATTTCTTTGCTTTTCTTCTGGGGTATTTACTTCATGCTCTGTCAGACTTAACAATCTGTCATTTTAGCTGGGAAATGAAAAGATGCTCCTAAATAAACTAGACCCTGGTAACCTACTAGGTCGAAATGTACTGTGCCTCCGGGGTCTAAGGAGGAACTTCTGGGCATAGACACAGTTCTCCTAGGTGTGCTATTTCCCATTACCAGATTTAAGTGCTTGCTGTTGGGAAAACTTTTGGACACCCTTGAGAGGAATACAGCCAAGAGGGCAAAAGGAAAAGTGAATTTTAAAAAGATGTCCCTGAAACAATGACAGGTGTATTTATGACAGGAAGATGGGGTATGAATAAAAGGGCTTATAATGGATTTACTGGAAATTTCATTTAGGGAGGCTCTATCGTATTTATTCTTATGTCTCTCATCTTTCCCTAATTTTGAAGGTATTTTTTTTCTGCCTAACTTTCTGGAAGTAGGTTACTATTGTCATAAGTCAAAGGATGACATCTTGAACTCTTTGCGTATATACTAGGCTTAATTAAATTCTGTATTTAGAGTTTTCATAAATTTACAGCTCTAAATATTAATGAATAAGTTAGTCACAGATGACACTTCCACCTAGCTCTTGCCAAGCATTAGTGAGATTCCAAATTGAAGCTGTCTGTTGCTCAGTGGAGTCTCGAGGGATGCCCTAAGCCACCAATGCCTGGACCCATCTGCCATGGAAGCTGGTAAGGGAGTGGCATTCTGCTGATTCCTACAAGGACGTGACAGAACAGGCTCTTGGAAGAGTTTGATAAGTCAAAGAACTTTGTGTTTGACATAGTCACTCTTTGTTTTGTGGTCTTTCCACCTGACTTCTCCTCAGGGTCTCTATGCCTGTGTACTTTTCCATGTCCTGCTCCCACCATCTGCTCTCAGAAAAGCTTCCAGGTAGGGTTGGCCAGATTTAGCAAACAAAAATACAGGATATCCCATTAAATTAGCACATCAGATAAACAACAGATAATTTTAGTATAAGTATATCCCTTGTGATATTTGGGATATACTTACACTAAAACTTATTCACTGCTTATCTGAAATTCAAATGTACCTGGGCATCTTTTATTTAACCTGGGAACCTTACTTCTAGAACACATTCACTGTAAGATATGAACACTTGAGAAGAGCATAACAATATCTTTCTCCCAGCACATACGCATTTTTATGTCTATCAGAAACTTAGGGGAGAAGTTGATAGCCTAACCCTGATTTCAGGCATCAGTAAATGTTCTGGTTCTCAACCTTGGCTGTATATTAGAATCACCTGGGGAGTTTTAAAAATTTCAATGGCTTTTTAAAAACCCCTAGACTAATTAAAAACAACAACAACAACCAAAAAAACCCTAGACTAATTAAATAAAATCTCCAGGGGTGGACGCAGGCATCAGTATTTTTTAAAGGTCCCAGCGATTCCAATGTGCAGTCGAGTTTGTAAACCACTGAACTTAGGAATGGTTCTCAACCATGCCTGCATATTAGAATCACCTAGAGAGTTAAAAAACAATACCCATCTCTAGAGATTCTAATGTGGGGTAGGGCTTTGGCATCCACACTTTTTAAACCTCTCCAGGTGATAGAGAATCATGGAGTTAGATGATCTGAGGAAGGGTATTTTGAGGGGCAACGGGTCATCCCAGCACTCAATAAATCACACTGGGATTCTAACCTACCCACATGTAAGCCATCTGTTATGCTTGGTTTCTGTGAGAAAAGATCCCATCTTCTCCCAAGGGACCAAATTTATTTGCTGCCCACTGTAAATCAGGGCCTTCCATTTGAGTGACACTTAAAATGCCTTAGAAAAAAATCAGATGTGACTGTGCAGCAGTCAAGGAGATTTTTTAAAAAAATAAAATAAGTTGTATCCTGCTGGGTCGAGTGGATACATCTCGGAGTTGCCATGGACTGAATGATTATCAGGACATCTAGAAGACCAAAAGAAAGAGGTTGGGCATGAGAAAAATGGTAAAGGGGGGGAAAATTCACAAAGAGATAAAGTGGGATGGGAATGAAATGTTGAGGAGGATCCAACGAATGCGAATTGAATTTACCTTGGAAGGTATATTGTGTGTGTGTGTTTCCCATAAACCAAACAAACCTTAAAGATTTGGTGTGTGTTGGTGCCAAGTAGGAACTGGGAGGTACTAGTAACTCTGGTGAAGTTGGCTGAACATCATACTGACAAACGCTGTTGAATAAACTGATACTAGACAGCTGATAGACATCAGCTCCATATTGGTTGTGACCCACTGTGCCCTTACAGCAAAACATATTTGTCCGCCTGTCATAGATTGTGCGGTTCAGAAAATGGGAATCCCTTCAAGTGCTAGTCATGACAAGAGAGCATCCAAGCTAAAAACAGGTTTGGTGCAGGTCAGGTGCTGCGGACGGCACAAGGCAGGCACTGCAGCCTCAAAGGACGAAGAGCGTAAGAGGATCCAGGGCTGGGCAGAGGTCAGGGAAGGATTGACAAAGCTGATGCGCAGGCCAATGTGTGTGCTTGTGCGCATGTGCATGCCCGTGTGCGCCTGCGTGCGAGCTTCTGTGGATGAGTCGTGCGCCTGCGTGCGAGCGTCGATGAGTGCGTGCGCCTGCGTGCAACCCTTTCGCAAGGTGTGGGTAGAATTAGGAATCAATTAAGGATCATCCCAGGTGAGCGTCAGCGGGGATTGAGAAGCGGGTAAGCCTGGAGAAACTTGTAAATAGATACCGAAATTCCAGTGGAAGTCTCGTGCTCGCTTCCTACTGAAGGCGAGCCTCCTTGCAGGCCCCCGAGGCTCTCCCCGAGCGCGTGGCCCTGCCACTTTGCGGTAGCACAACATTGTGAATGTAACTAATGTAACTGGGGCTGGGGGTACCCTAGGCCGGTTTGCAGTGCCGCCCACTGGACGTCACGTCGGAGCTGCTTTGCCGGGAGCCTTTGCAGAGGCCCAGGCCCCAGCAAGGTGACCCCTCGGCCATCTCACTCCCGAGTGGTTTAGGAGTGCGATCCTACAGGAGGGCGGAAAGCCCACAGGCTGGCCAGCACCTGTGACCCTGTTCTGGCAAAGGTGAACTCAGGCAATCAGAGGTTATCTCCGGGAAATGTGGGCTAAGACGTAGGTTGGTAGGGGTTCTGCTTGAGGCAGAGCTGGGGCAGAGAGGCCGTCGTGGGTCATGTGCACGTCAAGGTTGTGGGGGATTGGGCATGTTGAAGGAGCGAAGACAGCGAATGGTAGAGAAAGAGAAGATAATGCCACAGGTATGCTGAGAAGTGAGGAGACCCGAAAGAAAGGTGATGCAGCGCTGGAAGAGGAGCTGATCCCAGAGCTGCCTTGGTCCCGAAGGAACTTTGCCCCTTGATGTCCAGTTCCAGCCTGAGTACCTTTAGCCCCTGTTTTATTTATTCTAACTGGGCCCTGTTCCCCGATCCCTAATCATCTAACTAAAACATAAGGGAAGAGAGCAGTTTGTGGTTCCCAGTGGGAGGAGCTACTAGTAAAGGAAGAAATGGGCAAAATCTGGCCTCTTTTTCCACATCCTGAGTGGGGCACCATGTTGGGGCTCGGTGCACCTCCTCGGAGTGTGCTTATTTTCCATTTCTTCAAAGACCCCCTCCTACCCGCAGTCTTTCTGGTTCTGGAATATTCCATCAACTGTCCCCAGAGTTCCAGCTGCAAGTTGCTATAATTTATAATCTCACGATAATATTTAAGCTATTGTTAACAACTCAGACCCGGTGGAAGACCTGTCTAGATAGTCTTGGTGTAGCTGCAGAACTGACACTTGGGTGTTTAGGGAAAGGGAACTTCATGTCCCCTTGGACAAATTACTCAACCTACTCTAAGCCTCACTTTCCTTACCTCTAAAATGGGGATAACCACATTTAAGTGAATTAATACCTGGGAAACATTTGGAAGAGTGACTGGGGCATAGTTAGCCCTTGGTAAATATGTAAGTAGTTGTGTTACATGTCCCTCTCTGCTTT
>PVKH010043587.1:0-10711 GCA_004027955.1 Chaetophractus vellerosus | reverse complement strand
TTTTCTTTTTCTGGAAAATATGAATACAATTGACAAGCTTCTAGCAAAATTAAAAATACAGTAAAAATTATTAATATTAGGAACAAAATAGTAAATATTTCTATATTTCCTGGAAAAATTTAGAAGTAATATGGGCATGATATAAATAACTTTATGCAAATGAATTTAAAACTTATATAAAAGTGCCAAATAGTTTTTTAAAAAAGAACTCATCAAAATGGTACACAGTGATATAAAAATATTAAGGAAAATGCATATAAATTTTATGCAAAACCTTTTGGAAAATAGAAAAGGAGAAAACACTTCCCAAGTTATTTAAGGATCCCTGCAAAACTCTGAAAACAATATCTGGTAACAAAATAACAAAACAATAATTACAGAACAATAGCTCTCTTGAACCAGAAACCTTATAATCCCTAAAAACATATATATATATATATAATTTAATTTAATAATGTATTAAAAAGACTGTATATCATGATCAAGTGACATTTGTCCAGAAATACTTGTGTGGTTTAACACATTAAAGGGATCAATATAATCCATCATATTAGTGGTGAAAGGAGGGAAAAATATGCTCACATCAATATTTGTAAAAAAAAAAAAAGCATTTGAAGTAAGATAAATACCTTCTACTCTGCCAAAAAAGAAACAAACACTTAGACACATCACAGTCAAACTGATGAAAACCAGATTTTTAAAAGTCTACATAATTGAGGATTGTGGGAAGATGGTGGAGTAGGAAGCTCCAGGAATCAGTACCTCCATCAAAATAGCTATTGAATTGGTGGAAATTGTCTGAATCAACTATTTTGAAACTCTGGGGTCTAGTGGAACACTTTGCAGCACTAGAAAGGAACAGGAGGAAGAGGATAGTGAATTGTGGTAGATGCCAGTGGGTACCACTCTCCCTGCAGTGGCTACAATCCCCCTCTCCCAGCCTCATGGGGGGCAGCAGTGTGGACTGGCACAGCTTGCTGGTGCCAGGGTTGGATAAAAAGCTTCATCCTCCAAACATCTGAGTGATACTTCTAATTACTAATCACTGTTTTTGATTAGCTACTTCAGATCAATTGTGGCCAGCTCTGAGGATATCCATTGTCTCAACCACTCATGGACAAAGGTGGCAGAGGAAACTTAAAGGCAGTAAACATCCTCAAAATATGTAAAACAGTTAAAGGGCTGTACTAACTAGGCCAGTGTTGAATCAAGAAAACACAGTTTCAAAAGCCTTAGAAGAAGGTCCTGGCACACTTCCCAATCCTTTCCCCACTCCTTCCACAAGGTGAGGTGAACCACTTTGAGCTCCAATTGTGGGTCCCATTGTGCATACTGGGGTGAATAAATCAGACCAATCCATCTGTTGAAGGTCTGAGGGGCTGAGCTGGGGAACTTGTTTTAGGCTTGACCTCATAGAGTTTGTCCTGAGGACTGAAAAGCTGTTTGCAGACGGCCAGGGCGTTGTGAGAAACAATTAAGTGGAAGCTGCCAGGGCAAAAGACTATCTGTACTAAGTCACACAAGATAGAAACCAGGAGGAGTTGAAAACCTATTTCAAAGGAAGTAGAAGGAGTATTCACCTGACCTCCCATCAACTATAAATAAGGGTATTCCTAAACTCAGGAACAAGCACAAGCCCAGATAAAGAAGTAAGCTACATTTCTCTACTCAGGCACAGATAAGATAGAGAGGACCCTGTAATTGGCAATTGCCTAGGACTGATCTTCTTCATAGCTCTGTAGGAGATCACCAGCCAAATCACAGCCAGTTTGCAAAACTGTGGAAGGTGCTTTGTTCTTTGGTTTGTTTGTTTTGAGTTTCTCCTGGAATTCAAGAAAACCTATCATATTACTAGCTGGATAAACATAAGGGACAGACAACTCAGGAACTAATTCCAAGAGTTAACACTTTCAAATAATAAAATATACAGTGTGCAGCAAAAGATTACAAGATGAATGAAGAAGCTGGAGATGATGGCCCATCCAAAGGAACAAGATAAAAATAAAGTAATCATCAATGAAGAGGACCAGATTTTGTTTGTACAGGGAAAAGACACACACACAAAAATGATCCTCAGAATGCTCAAGGACATACAAGAAAACACAGACAAAAAAAGCAAAGTACATTAAGGAATAAATGAATGAACAACAAGGGAATCTCTTTGAGATTTGCAGTAGGAGCCAGACATAATTATTGGAATTGCAGAACACAATAATTACAGAAAAGACAATTGAAATGATGCAGGCTGAGAAGGAAAAAGAAAAAAAAAGAGAGTGAACAGAGCTTAAGAGACATGGGACATCATAAAGTGTACCAATATCCACATTATGGGAGGATGAAAAAAGAAAGTGACAGAAGGGATAACCAAATAAATAAGGACAGAAAACTTCTTAAATTTAACAAAAGGCATGAATATGCACATTCAAGAAGCCCCAAGATAAAAGCATGCCCAGACAAATAGTAATCAAACTGTCCAATGTCAAGGGCAGGGAGATAGTTTTGAAAGTTGCAAAAGAAAAGCAACAATTTATATACAATGGAATTTCAATAATATTAAGTGCCAGTTTCTCATTAGAAACAATGGAGAGAAGAAGACAGTGGAATGAAATATTAAAAACGCTGAAAGAAAACATTACTAATCAAGAACTGTATATCCAGCAAGATTTTCTTTTAAAAATGAAGAAGAGATTAATACATTCCCAGATAAACAAGTGTTAAGGGAATACATTAATACTAGAGCTGCCCTACAAGCAATGCTAAACAGAGTTCTTCAGTTTGAAGGACACTACACAAAGCAGCATAAAGAAATATTGATCTCCAGTAAAAGTATTTAGGTAATTATAAATAACAGTATTTTTTGGTATGTAACTCTAGTTCTTACTTATTCCAGGTGCTGAAGTGCAAATTCATAAAAAGGAATGATAAATGAATAGTTTTGGACATATACTATCCAAAGATATAAGTTGTAACAAATACAAAAACAAAATGATGGGAAGATGAAGGCATATAGGAAAAGTGCATGTATAAGCTACTGAAATTAAGTTGGTATCAAACAAAATATGATTATTATAGATTTAGGATATTAAATTGTAGCACCATGGTAAGTAAAAAAAAGTGAAAAATATTCTGAAAGAAAGAAAGAAAAAGAGGAAGGAGGCAAAATGGACAAAAAAATCAAATAAATATGAAAGTAAGCATTAGCATAAATATTGCAAGTTAAAGAAGGTTTAAGACTTACAAAGACCAAATAACAAAATAGCAGGATAAAGTCCTCCTTTATAAGTAGTTACTTTAAAAGTAAATGGATTGAACTTTCCCATCAAAAATCATAGATTGCAGGACCCAAATGTATGCTATTTACAAGAGACTCACTTTAAATTCAAAGACATCAGTAGGTTGAAAGTGAAATATAGATAAATACTAAGTAAAAAACCGTTATAAGTGACAAAAAAGGGCATATACTGATAAAGGTGTCAATTCAACAATAAGGCAGAATAGATGTAAATATATATGCACATAACAGCAAATAAATAAAGCAAATATTGAAATATTTGAAGGGAGAAATAGATGATTTTACATTAATACTAGGAGACTTCATTACATTACTTTCAATAATTGGTAAAACATGTAGAAAGAATATCAGTAAGAACACTGAAGACCTCAATAATACTCTAAACCCATTTGAAATAACAGACATATATAGAACACTTCATCCAATAGCAGCAGAATACACATTCTGCTCTATTATACATGGACCATTCTCCAAGATAAACCATAGGTTTGGTCAAAAATCAAGTCAAAATAAATGTTCAAATATTGAAATTATACAATGTGTCTTCTCCAACCACAATGGAATGAAGGAAAATTTAATAAAAGAGGCAGAAATGGAAAATTAAGAAATATGGTTAAAGAAATCACAAGAGAAATTAGGGAATATGTTGAGATGAATGAACATGAAAACAAAAGTTACCAAACCTTGTGGGGTGCAGCAAACTTATATTGATAGGGAAGTTTGTTGTTCTAAATCCCCACATTGAAAAAGAAGGAAACTCTCAAATGAGAGACCTAACATCAAAATGGGAGGATCTAGAAAAAGAAGAGAAAAATAAACCCAAAGTGAAGAGAAAGAAGGAAATAGCATCTATTGGAGAAGATATAAATGAATTAGAGAATAAAAAGCAATAGAATCAATAAAACCAAAAGTTAGTTCCATAATAATTTCAAAAAAATTGACAAAGCTTTAGTTAGATGGACAAAGAAAATAAAAGAAGATACATATAAGTAAAATCAGAAATGCAAAGGGTGGATTTTACTACTGACCACACAGAAATAAAAAGGACTATAAGAGGATTCTATGAAAAGCTGTATGCCAGCATATAAAATATCTTAGATGAAATGGACAAATTCCTAGGAATGCACAAACTGCCTACAATGACCGAAGAAGGAATAGAAGATGTCAACAATCCAATAACTAGTAAAGAGATTGATTCAATAATCAAAACCTCCCAAGAAAGTAAAGTATAGTACCAGATGACATCCAAGATGAATTTTACCAAATATTTCAATAAGAATTCTGCTCAAAGTCCTTTAAAAATTTTTTGGAAGAGACCACACCCTAACAAATTCTATGAGGCCAACTTCACCTTTGTACCAAATAGATAAAGATACCACGTGAAAAGAAAATTAGAGATCAATACCTCTTATGAACATAGATGCAAAATTTCTCAAAAAACGACTAGAAAACCAAATCAAAGAGCACATAGAAAGAAATATGCACCATGATCAAGTTAGATTTATCCCAAGCATGGAAGTGTGGTTCAACATAAGAAAATCTATTAATGTAATATGCCACATTAATAGAACAATGGGTAAAAAACTCTGATCATATCAATTGATGCAACAAAGGCATTTGACAAAATCTAGAACCCCTTCTTGATATAAATATTTGGAAAACTAGGAATAAAGAAATCTTACTCACCATGATAAAGAACATATATGAAAAATGCACTCCTAACATCACACTTAATATTCAAAGCCTAAAAGCTTTCCCACTAATAATAAGACCAGAAGAAAGTTTGTTATTGTCACTACCGTTATCTAATATTATGCTGGAAGTTCATGCCAGATCAGTTAGGAGAGAGGCAAAATAAAACACATACAAATTGGAAAGGAAGAAATGAAACTTTCACTATTTGCAGATGATATGATCCTATATAGGGAAAATCCTGAAAAAACCCCAACAAAACTACAGAAACCAATCAACAAATTCTTCAAAATGGTGGGTAGAAGTTCAACATGAAAAACCAGTAGTGTTTCCAATCACCAGTAATAAAAATTCTGAAGACAAAATCAAGAAAAAATTTTACTTACAATATAAAGTAGAAGAATCATATAGATAAGAATAAATCTAAGCAAAATGTAAAGGACTTGTATGCAGAAAAATTTAACATTGCTAAAATAATTCAAAGAAGAACTTAAAAAACTGGAAGGACATTTCCATGGATTGGAACACTAAATATTGTTATGAAGCCAAATCTACCCAAAACAATTTACAGATGCAATGTAAATCCATTTAAAATTCCAACAGCTTTCTTTGCAGAAATGGAAAAGACAATGATCAAGTTATATGAAAGGGTAAGTTGCCCTGAACAGTCAAAGCCATCTTGCAAAAAGAACAAAATTGGAGGACTTACACTTCTTGGTCTTAAAACTTATTACAAAGTCACAGTAATCAAAACAGCATGGTGCTGGCAAAAGGATAGACATAGTTCAATGGAACCAAATTGGGAGTTCAAAAATCAACCTTCACATTTATGGCAACTGATTTTTGCCAATGAGGCAAAGACTGTTCAAATGGAAAAGAATAGTCTCTTCAACAAATGGTGCTGGGAAAACTGGATATCCATTTGCAAAAGAATGAAGGTGGACCCATACATCACACCATATACAAAGATAACTCATTATGTATCAAAGATCTAATATAAGAATGAAAAATATAAAAATCCTAGAAGCAAACAAAGGGAAGTAACTTTAGGACCTCGTGTTAGACAATGGTTTCTTAGATTTTACATCTAAAGCAAAGCAAGAAAATAAAAAATAGAAAAATGGGGCCTAAGCAAATTAAAAATTTCATTGCATCAAATGACTTTATCATGAAAGTAAAAAGACAAACTATTCAGTGGGAAAAAGTATTTTGAGGAGTTCCAGGAAGATGGTGTCGGCTTAGGTGGACACTCCCCAGCTCTCTCACAAAAAAACAAACAAACAAACAAACAAAAAAAAAACAGCTAAGAAGGGGAAAATCTGACCCAAGTGAGCTCTTTTGGGAACCCACAAAGCAGGAAGATTCAGGGCATCGATCTGGAGGGAACTGGACAAAAAGATAAAGAGTCCAAGGGAAAACAGGAACATAAACAACAGCAAGGAAATAGAATAAGAAAAAAAAAGTTTCAAAGTGAAATCTTAACACATGCACAAAAACAACAACAAAATAAAACCCTATATTAAAAAGGGAGGCTAATCAACTAAACAAACCCAACAAGATAAACTGATGCATAGATACCAATAAAAAATTACAACACATACTACAAAACAGGAAGACATGGCCCAGTCCAATGAACCAATTAAAAACAGGAGGAGATGCAGAATATGTAACAACTAATCAGGCACGTCCAAACAAATACAATGAGTCAACTTAATGAAGTGAAGGAAGAGATTTAGGATATTAAGAAGACAATGGGAAAACACACTGAAGACATTGTAAATATACATAAAAAGATAATGGATATGGTGGTGATGAATGACACAATACAAGAAATAAAAAATACACTGGAAGTTCATAACAGCAGATTTAAAAACATAGAGGAAAGAATCAGTGATGTGGAAGAGAGTACCACTGAAATCAAACAGATAGCTGAACAGATAAATAAAAAGATAGAAAAAATCCAGCAGGGATTAGGGATTTGAATGACAACACAAAACACACAAACATATGCATTATAGGCATCCCAAAGGGAGAGGAGAAGGGAAAGGGGACAGAAGGAGGGTTGGAGGAAATAATGGCTGAAAACTTCCCATCCTTACTAAAGGACATGTATGTGCATGTCCAGGAAGTGCAGCACATGACAAACAGTATAAATCCTAACAGGCCTACCCCAAGAAGTATACTTGTCAAATTGTCCAATGCTCAAGACAAAGAGAGAATGCTGAAAGCAGCAAGAGAAAAGAAAGCCATCATATACAAGGGAAGCTCGATTAGATTAAGTGCTGCCTTCTCATCTGAAACAATGCAGATAAGAAGGCATTGGTATGAGATAGTCAGGGTGCTAAAAAAATAAATGAATGAATAAACTTCCATGCAAGAATCCTCTCTCCAGCAAAACTGGCATTCAAAAATGAGGAAGAGTTCAAAATATCATAGATAAACAGAAATTAAAGAGTTATGTCAAAAAGAAACCTGAACTTCAAGAAATACTAAAGGGAGTTCTGCAGGGTCTAAAGAAAAAAAAACAGGAGGAGAGTGTTGGATGAGGGTGTAAGAACAACTAAAAAGATAAAAAGAGAAATAAAAACAACATATGGCATACATAAACCTAAAGAAAATATAGCTAATATAAGTAATTCCTTGACACTAATAGCTTTGAATGTTAATTGATTAAACTCACCAGTCAAGAGACACAATTTGTCAGAATAGATAAGGAAATATGACCCAGGTATATGCTGTCTACAAGAAACCTAACTTAAACCCAGGGATTCAAGGAGAAAATGAAAGCAAATGGTTGGAAAACAATTCTACAAGAAAAAATAACCAAAAAAGGGTGGGAATGGCTATACTAATAGCAAACAAAAAGGACTTTAAATGCAAAACTATTGTAAGAGACAAAAACAGACAATAGATATTTAATAAAGACAAAAACACACTTTATCCCAATAAAAGAGGAAATAACAATCATAAATATTTATGCACCTCACCAGAGCACCTTAAAATACATGAGGCAAAAACTGGAAAAACTAAGTGGAGAAATAGATGTCTCTACAATTATAGTGGGGGCCTTTAATACACCATTATCACCATTACACAGAACATCTCAACAGAGAATCAATAAAGAAACAAAGACTTTGAATAATACCTTAGAGGATATGGACTTAATAGACATATACAGAACATTACACCCAAATCCAGCAGGATATACATTTTTCTCAAGGGCACATGGATCATTCTCCAGGAGTGAACACATGCTAGGCCACAAACAACTCTCAGTGAATTCAGAAAGATTGAAATTGTACAAAGTACTGTCTCTGACCACAATGGAATAAAGGTGGAAATCAGTAAGGGACAGTGAACCAGATTAGGCACAAAGATATGGAAATTGAACAACACACTCTTGAACAAACAGTGGGTCAAGGAGGAAATTGCAAAAGAATAAAAATGAAAACACATCGTATCAAAACCTATGAGATGCAGCCAAAGCTGTACTCAGAGGAAAATTCATAGCCATAAATGCCTATATTAAAAAAGAAGAAATAGCAAAAATCAAAGAACTAACTGCACATTTTCTAAGGAATTAGAAAAATAAAAACTAACCCCAAAGGAAGTAGAAAGAAGAGAATAACAAAGATTAGAGCAGAAATAATGAAATTGAAAATAAGAAAGTAATAGAAAATTTAAGCAAAACCAAAAGTTGCTTCTTTGATAAGTTTAATAAAATTGGAAAACCCTTAACTAGACTAACAACAAAAACAGAGAAAATGCAAAAACATAAAATGAGAAATGAGGAAGGAGATATCTCCACTGACCCCTCAGAAATAAAGAGTGTCATAAGAGGATACTTTGAAAAATTATATGCCAATAAGATGGAGAATTTAGAGGAAATGGACAAATTCTTAGAAACACACAAACAGCCTACATTGACAAAAGAAGAAATCGATGAACTCAACAGACCAATCACAAGTAAGGAGAAATTATTAATCATCAAAACCCTACCAACTAAGAAGAGCCCAGGACCAGATGACTTCACAGGTGAATTCAACCAAACATTCTGGAATGAACTAACACCAATCCTGTTTAAACTCTTCAAAAACAATAAAAGTGGAAGGAATATTGCCTAACTCATTCTATGATGCCAACATCACCCTAATACCAAAGCCATGCAAAGATGCCACAAGAAAGGAACTATAGACCAATCTCTTTAATGAACTTAGATGCTAAAATCCTCAGCAAAATACTTGATAATCATATTCAAGAACACATAAAACAACTTATACACCATGACCAAGTGGGTTTCATCCCTGATATGCAAGGATGGTTCAACATAAGAAAATCAATGTAATACACCACATAAACTGCTCAAAAGAAAAAATAAAATGATCGTCTCTATAGATGCAGAAAAAGCATTCAACAAAATACAACAGCCTTTCCTGATAAAAACACGACAAAGATAAGAATAGAAGGAAACATGATGAAGGGTATATATGAAAAACCCACAGCTAACATCATATTCAATGGAGAAATCCTAAAAGCTTTCCCTCTAAAATTGGAAACAAGACAAGGATGCCCATTTTCAGTGCTCCTATATAACTTTGTGTTAAAAGTACTTTCTCAGGTACTTAAAGAAGAAAAAGATATAAAAGACATTCAAATTGGAAAGGAAGAAGTAAAAATTTCACTATTTGCAAATGACATCATCCTATATGCAGAAAGCCCTGAGGAATGTACAACAAGCTTTTAGGGTTTATAAATGAGTTCAGTATAGTGGCAGGTTATACAATCAATGTGCAAAAATCAGTAGCATTTCTATACACCAATCATGAATAATCTGAGGAGGAAATCAAGAGAAAAAAAAACATTTACAATAGCAACTAAAAAAATCAAATACCTAGGAATAAATTTAACTAAAGATGTAAATGACGTACAAAGAAAACTACACAAAACTGTTAAAGGAAATCAAAGAAAGCTTAAATAAATGGAAAAACATTCACTGTTCATGGATAGGAAGACTAAACATCATTAAGATGTCTATCCTACCCAAACTCATCTACAAGTTTAATGCAATCCCAATAAAAATCACCAGAACATGTTTGACTGAATTGGAAAAACTAACTGTGGAATTTATCTGGAAGGACAAGAGGCCACAAATAGCCAAAGATATATTGAAAAAGAAAAATGAAATTGGAGGAATCACTCTACCTGACTGTAAAACATACTACAATGCTACAGTGGCCAAAACTTCATGGTATTGGCACAAGGATAGACATACTGACCAATGGAACCGAATTGAGAGTTCTGATATACAGCCTCACATATACAGTCAAATGATATTCAGCAAGCCCACCAAGCCCCTTCAACTGGGCGAGACTGTCCTTTTCCACAAATGGTGCTTTGAGAACTGGATATCCATATCAAAAAGAATGAGAGAGAAACACCATCTCACACCTTAACAAAAAGTAACTCAAAATGGATCAAAGATCTACATATAAGAGCCAAGGCCATAAAGATCTTGGAATATAATTTAGGGAAACATCTACAGGATCTTGAAATAGGAAATGGTTTCATGAACTTCACACCCAATGCCCAAGCAGCAAGAGGAAAAATAGATAAATGGGACCTCCTCAAAATTAAAAACTTTTGCACCTCAAAGGAGTTTGTCAAGAAAGTGAAAAGGCAGCCTACTCAATGGGAGAAAATATTTGGTAACTATATATCTGATAGGGG
>PVKH010043586.1:0-10697 GCA_004027955.1 Chaetophractus vellerosus | reverse complement strand
TCATCCAGTGGTAGAAAACAGGACAGTAGAACAATGCTTACCCAAAGTCCTCAGTGGAAAAAAAAAGTGTGACTCAAGAATATTATACACAATAATATAATTGGACTCTACAGGAGTCAGATTGGGAAAAAAAAACACCTGAAAAAGAGAGGAGAGCAGTGGGGCAGATTTGCTGGTCTGGACCACTTCCCATGCTTGGATCTGCACAGTTTATGCCATGCTCGGCAATGGCTCCCTGTTCCGGGAACATCCTGCTGCAGTCGCTGCTACAGAATTACCCATGGAGACGATTTAGCATCCCATGCACATTCAATCATGGGAACTCAATAGCGGACTGAACTATTTTAGGAACCCACAGAGCAGGAGGCTTCAGGTCATCAATCTAGAGGGAACTGGACAACGAGATAAAGAGCCCAAGGGAAAACCAGGAGTTGTTTGCCCCTGTGGCTGAAAAGGGCAGGCGACTAAGCCCCACATTCAAGCAAACAGCCTCTGGGGATCCCCTGGCCCTCACCAGCCAGCTGAGTGGGAGGGAGCATTCTCTGGGAGGAAGAGGGCACTGGGGAAGGGCGGAGGGGGGTTTCCTTTCCGTGGGTTTGGGCAGCTGAGCCTCTTTTGAATCTCGGGGAGGACACCAGCCAGCACTGAGGTGGCCCCAAGGAGAGGGGAGGGAGGAATCTGCTCAGGCAGCCTGTCACACCCAGACTCCCTGGGAGAGAGGAACAGGGGCAGGGAGGGGGCGGAGACAGGCAACTAACTAGCCCGGTCGCTGAAAACTATTAAAAGTCCAACTCACCTAAGGGAAACGGGTGGTAGGAAGAGCTCAATAAGCTCTCAAAAGCCTATTTAGGGTTCCCTGGGACGAAGAGGGGTCTGGCAGAGGGTCGAGAGTGGTTTCTTCGCGGTGAGTTTGGTCAGCTGAGCCCCCTTTGAATCTAGGAAGGGATCCCGACCTGATCAGGAGAGGGGAGGGGGTTCCGCTCGGGCAGGCTGTCATGCCCAGCCACCCTGGGAGAGAAAGCAATTAGATTAGAAAGGGTGTGGGAACAGACATGCCTAATCATCAGGACTCCGGCAAACCGCTAAGAATCTAACCTGCCTGAGGGAAGGGAAGCAGATAGCTTTCTGAAAGGCTAACTAACCCAAGGAGAAAGTTCAGCTCAGCGAGGAAGTCCCACCTTGCATAAATGAGGTCCCTGCTTCAATTCCTGGCTTCTTCTTAAAGAAGTGATCTACCAGGTTATCAGGCATCCAGCTGGTACTTTATAACAGGGAACATATAGACATTCCTTTTGTATTAGCTTTTCTTGGATCACTTATTTTTCTTTAAAAGGGTTCCTTTTTAAAATTCAACTTTGTATACTCGCTGAAACCTGGTTCAAAACCTGCAGAGGGCAGGCGACAGGGTGTTTGAGTGATAAACGCAGGCAGCCTGAGAAGCTCCACAGGGGCCTAAGAGGGAAGGCTGTTTTTCCTTGTGTTTTTGTTTTTGTTTTCATTTTTTGTTTGTTTGTTGTTGTTGTTTTCACTCTTTCTCCTTTTTAAAAAATTAGTTGCTGCCATCTTGTTTCTTGTTTGTTGTGTGTCCCCTTCCTTGGTTTCCCTTTTTTCTCTTTTACTGATTTTGTCTACCCATGCTATTTCTTTTCTTTCCTTCATCTTTCTATCTTCTGTTTTATGTTGTTCTTTCATTCCACCTATTTTTGTTTGGGCTTCAATTTTTCTTGTTTTTATTTCTCTCTTTTTTTCTCTGTTTTCTTTCCTTTTTTTACTTTTTTTTCTTTTTCTCTTTTCTTTTTTCTTTTCCTCTCTCCTCATTCCAGCCTTTTAATTCATTCTATATATTTTTCTCTATTCAGTTTCTTGTTCCATTGTTTCTATTCCACTTTTTTATCCTTATTCCTCTACACTTCTTACTCAGGTTAATGATTTATTTTCCTAGGTCTTATACGGTTCCTCTTCTGCCTTTTACTATTATTATTGCTATTATCCTTTTTCACTTCTTATCTCTTTCCTTTTCTCTGGTCTTAATTTTTTTTTTCTGAGGGAACATAGACAACAGCAAGGAATTAGAATAAGAGGAACAAAGTGTCAAAGTGAAAACTTACCACACACACAAAAACAACAACAAATAAAACCCTAGAGTAGAATGAGAGGCTAATCAACTGAATAAACCCATCAAGATAAACTGATGCCCAGACACCAACAAAAAAAGTACAGGCCATACTAAGAAACAGGAAGACATGGCCCAGTCCAATGAACAAACTAAAAAACAGGCAGAGATGCAGAACATGGAAAAACTAATCAGAGATGTCCAAACAAATATCATGAATCAACTTAATGAAGTGAAGGAAGAGATTCAGGATATTAAGAAGACAATGGGGGAACACACTGAAGAAATTGTAAACATACATAAAAAGATAACGGATATGATGGTCATTAATGGCACAATGCAAGAAATCAAAAATACACTGAAAGTACATAATAGCAGATTTGAACAGAGGAAATAATCAGCAATGCGGAATACAGTACAGCTGAAATCAGACAGATAGTAGAATGGATAGATAAAAAGATAGAAAAAATCCAGCAGGGACTTAGGGATTTGAATGACAACATGAAATGCATGTTTTGAAGGAAATAATGATCAAAAATTTCCCAACCGTTATGAGAGACATGGAAGTACATGTCCAGAAAGTGCAGCACACTCCAAAGAGTATAAATCCTAACATGCCTACCTCAAGATACATATTTATCAGATTGTCACACACTCAAGACAAAGAGAATTCTGATAGCAGCAGGAAAAAAGAGCTCCATCACATAAAAGGAAAGCTCAACAAGGTTAAGTGCTGATTTCTCATCTGAAACAATGGAGGCAAGAACATAGTGGTATGACAGGCTTAAGGTGCTAAAAGAAAAAAAAAAAAGAAACTTGCAGTGATGAATTCTATATCCAGCAAAGCTGGCATTCAAAAATGAGGGAGGGTTCAAACTATTCACAGATAAACAGAAATTGAGAGAGCTTGTTAACAAAAGTCCTAAATACTAAAGGGATTTCCGCAGGTTGAAAGGAAAAAAACAGGAGAGAGACTGTTGGAGGATAGTGTAGAAAGGAAGATTATTAGTAAGACTAACTAAAAGGATAAAAAGAGAAATAAAAACAAAATATGACATATATAAAGCTAAAGAAAAAATGGCTAATGTAAGTACTGCCTTGACAATTATAACATTGAATGTTAATGGATTAAACTCTCCAATCAAAAGACACAGATTGGCAGAATGGATAGGGAAATGTGACCCATCTATAGTCTCTCTACAAGAAACTCACCTTAGACCCAGGGACACAAGGAGGTTACAAGTGAAAAGTTAGAAAATGATTTTACAGACAAGCAGCAACCTACAAAGGGTGGGGGTAGCTATACTAACACTGGACAAAATAGACTTTAAATGCAAAACTCTAAACTCCTGGGAAGATGGCAGACTAGAAAGACACAGCACTCTTTTCTCTCCCAGAAAAATAGCTGGAGGACAGGCTGAAACAGCCTGGAAAAAGATCTTCTAGGGTTTAGGACACCAGGTGAAGGCTGGACATTTCCCAGAGAAGAGAGGGACAAAGGAGGGGAAAAGTGATGGCAAAACTGTGAGTTAAACCAGCAGCTGCTACTGCCAGCATCCTCCCCTACACTAAAGACACTTCTGAATTGTCACGCCTCTGAGCCAGCTACAGACAAAGTGGGCTCCAGGGATCCACCGCTCCAGGATACGGGAGAGAGGGGGACAGAGCCCAAGGCTGACTCAGCTTTTGACCCACAGATTTGTTCTACTGTGTCCCACCAGCCTTTCCAAGCCGGGTGGGGCCATGTCATTGTTTGCCTTGAGGCTGGCAAGGGACAAATATATCCCAGACTAAAGAGATCCAACCCTCCCAATCTCCCTCTCTACTGACCAGGACTGACTGTTGAGGCCTCAGAGGGGAGTGAGGTTATTTCCTACCTGGGAAAAGGAAGGGGACTGCCAGAGAAGGCTGGAGAACTGTCTCTGAAAGTTTGAATTACAAAATTCTTAGCCTCCAGGCAGGAGCCTCTATCACACCAATCCAGTCTGTGTTGCAGCCAACACAATCTGATGAGGCGTTGAACTGAGAGGCCTGCCAAAGAGTGCCGTCTGCTGGTGGACCAAAGAAGCGCATATAAGGAAATTAAAAGTAAATCAGTGGTAGGTATCTGCCCGCCTCCAGCCGCTGGGGCCCTCTCCTGCCCGCTGTGGGAAAACGGCCTAAAGTTGCAAGGTCTCCCTGAAGCAAACAAAGCGTCCTTGATGCTGATTAGAAACATTCCGATTTTGCACAGCATGTCCTGGGTGGATAAAACAGCAACGACTAAAGAATCTACTATGTTGCAAAGAGTTAAGCAGACATTCCCAGCATCATGTGTCCCCTTTGGCTGATTCCTAATAAATTCGGTGGTGAAACCAGAATCTGGGCTCTCGGTCTTTGAGACTGTTGGTCCCCTGGTCCCATCTTTTCTATATCCGTGTTTTTGTTGTTTTTTGTTTGTTTGTTTGTTTGTTTTTATAGGTCTGTGGTGCCTTCCTTTCTGACCTGTTCTCTTTGTCGCTGAGCTTGTCTCAACAACACCCGCTCCTGCCCGCTCCTTCCCCAGTGCCTGCCGGCAGCCATGCCCGCCGCTGGCTCCCAGCTGCGCGTGCGCCCTCGCAGGAGCAGCCTGCGGACTCAGGGGGCTGACTCTGGGGCCCCCGCTGCACGGGAGCCGGAGCCGCGGCCCCACAGAGAGCTGCATCTGGGGCAAATCAAGCACATCTTGCACCGTGGCTCCAGGAAGGAGGATCGCACTGGCACTAGCACCTTGTCCGTGTACGGCCTGCAAGGGCGCTACAGCCTGAAAGAGGAGTTTCCTCTGCTGACCACCAAATGTGTATTCTGGAAGGGTGTTTTGGAGGAGTTGCTGTGGTTTATCAAGGGATCCACAAATGCTAAAGAACTCTCTTCCAAAGGAGTGAAAATCTGGGATGCCAATGGATCCCATGACTTTTTGGATGGCCTGGGAGTCTCCACCAGAGAAGGAGACTAGGACCCAGATTATGGCTTTCAGTGGAGGCATTTTGGGGCAGAATACAAAGATATGAGTTCAGATTATTCAGGCCAAGGAGTAGACCAGCTGCAAAAAGTGATTGATACAATCAAAACCAACCCCAAAGACAGAAGAATCATCATGTGTGCTTGGAATCCAAAAGATCTTCCTCTGATGGCACTGCTGCCATGCCACGCTCTTTGGCAGGTCTACGTGGGCAATGGAGAGCTTCCGTGCCAGCTGTACCAGCGGTCGGGAGACATGGGCCTCGGTGTGACTTTCAACACCGCCGGCTACACCCTGCTGACCTACAGGATTGCACACACCACAGGCGTGAAGCCAGGTGACTTTGTACATACTTTGGGAGATGCACATATTTGCCTGAATCACATCAAGGCACTGAAAGTTCAGCTTCAAAGAGAACCAAGACCTTTCCCCAAGCTCAAAATTCTTCAAAAAGTTGAAGCAATTGATGACTTCAAAGCTGAAGACTTTCAGGTTGAAGGGTACAATCTTCATCCGACTATTAAAATGGAAATGGCTGTCTAAAATACTTTTAAAGGAATTGTTTCAAGGGTGTTGTCAGTCTGTAGGGGTTGGATGGCAGGTGAATTCTTTTTACTATAAAGGAAAAAGGAATTAGGTCAAAATCTGTTGGTTGCCTATTAGATGTTATTTAAAAATGCCTTTCTTTTAAAGATATTGTTACAGACAAATATAACTGCTGGTTATTTTAGTAACAAAAGGCTTTGAGCATGGTTATCTCACTAAGGATGTATGAAAAGAGTAAGATTATGAATAATGTCAGGAGAGTGAAAATTTATATACTCAACAAAAAACATGTACATGTATTTCAAACCCACATCTTTATAAAGAAGGTCAGTGAATTTCAAGAATTATATAAACAAGTCCCTCAAAATTTAGGGAGCTGAATAACACCATCAATCATAATGTGTAGTGTGCTTATAAACAATTAAAGTTATATATTTTTTCTATATTGCTATAATAAAGCCATATTCTGCAAACACACACACACACACAAAAGTCAATGAATAAGAGAGGCTTTTTTGACCTTTATAGCCTCCTTCCCCAAGGCCCTTGGATGTGGGTCTGCAACTCAATACTGGTTCCATGGCCCAGATTGAGAGCAACTTTCAAGGACAATCTTAAAGACCTGGAACAGATTGAACCAAGAACCAAAGATTGGCAGCAACACAGACTCCCTAAATCCTTAAGAAAGAGAGAAATTGAGCATCAGCATAAACTCACCTCATAATCAGCATAATCATCATAATCACCTAGATATCAGCAAAAAATTACAAGCCATACTAAGAAAATGGAAGAAATGGCCCAAACAAAAGAAATATATCAAAGCCTCAGATGAGACACAGTATTTGAGACAACTAATCAAGTCATAAAAATTTCCAAAGTCAAATTAATGAGTTGAAAGTCAATATGGCTAAAGAGATAAAGGACATTAAGAAGACACTGAGTGAGCACAAAGAAAAATTTGAAAACATGAATAGAAAAATAACAGCGCTTATGGGAATGAAAGACACAATAGGTGAGATCAAAAACACATGAGAGGCATACAACAGCAAACTTGAAATGATAGAAGACAGAACAGCTGAAATTGGAGTGAGAAAAACCGAGTGAGAAAAGAATGGAAAAAAATGAGCAGGAACTCAGGAAGTTGAATGATAACATGAAGTGCAAAAACATATGTGTCATGGGAGTTCCAGAAGGAGAAGAGAAGGGAAAGGGGCAAAATCTTATTTGAGGAAATAATGGCTGAAAATTTCCCAACTCTCATGAAATAAATTAATTTAAATGTCCAAGAAGAATAGTTTACCCCAAACAGAATCAATGCAAATAGGCCTATATCAAGATACATACTACTCAGAATGTCAAACATCAAAGATAAAGAGAAAATTCTAAGAACAATATGGGAGAAGCAAACCATCACATACAAGGGACACCCAGTAAGACTTAGTGCAGTTTTCTCATCAGGAACCTTGTAGGTGAGAAGACAGTAGCATGATATAATTAGGATACTGAAAAAGAAAAACTTCCAGCTGAGAATTCTTTACCCAGTAAAGTTGTTCTTCAAATTAGAAGATTAGTGTAAAATATTCACAAATAAACAGTACTAAGAGAATTTGTAAAATAATCCACCTTTGCAGGAAGTATTAAAGGGAGCCTTACAGCAAAAAAGAAAAAGGAGAAAGAGGCTTGAAGAGAGTGTATAAAGCAAGAATAGCAGAAAGGATAATCAAAAGAGTAAAAAGACAGATGAAATTATATATGACATATGAAAACCAAAGAATAAATGGTAGAAGTAAATAATGCCTTTACAGTAATATCACTGAATGTGAATGGATTAAACTCCCCAACCAAAAGATACAGGCTGACAGAATGGATTTAAAAAAACATGAGCTATCCATAAGAAGCCTAAAAGAGACTCACCTTAGACCCAGGGATACAAATCAGCTGAAAGTGAAAGGTTGAAAGATGATGCTCCACGCAAACAGTAACCAAAAAAGAAGCGGGTATAGCTATATTCATATCAGAAAAAACACACTTTAAATGCAAAAGAGTTATAAGAGATGCAAAAAGCCAATATATATTAATAAAATGGACAATCCACCAGGAAGAAGTAACAGTTATAAATAGCTATGCACCTAACCAGGGTGCCCCAAAATACTGGTGAAACTGAACAGAGAAATAGACATCTCTACAATAATAGTTGGAGACTTCAACAAATCACTCACATCATTAGATGGAACAACTAGACAGAAGATAAACAAGGAAAGAGAGAAATTGAACAATATGATAAACAAGCTAGACCTAACAGACATGTAAAGAATGTTGCATCCCAAATTGGTGGATTATACATCCTTCTCAAGTGCTCGTGGATCTTTCTTGAGGATGACCTAACACGTTAGGTCACAAAGCAGGTTTCAAGAAATATAAAGATTGAAATTATACAATACACCTTCTCAGATCATAATGGAATGAAATCTGAAAATCAGTAATAGATGGGAAAGAGAAAAATTCACAAATGTGTGGAGGCTAAACAACACACTCCTAAACAATCAGTGGGTTAAAGAAGAAATTGTAAGTGAAATTAGTAAATATATTGAGACTAATGAAAGCAAGAACAAAACTTATCGAAACTTATGGGATACAGTGAAGGCAGTGCTGAGAGGGAAATTTAAAGCCATAAACACCCACATTAAAAAAGAAGAAAGAGGAGAGAGGGGGGAATATGGCATCAGATTAGGCAGACAAGCCTCAGCTCTCTCACAAAAACAATGGAGAAAGAGCCAAAAGCTGCCCAAGGGACCCACTTGGGGGGTCAGCAAACCAGGACAGTGCTTCACAACTCCTAGGAGGGTGGGGATAGAGAACAAAGAAGATGAAACAACAAACAGTGAGTTACTAAAACTCCTGCTGCAGGGTATGGCTCCCCCCACCCACCCACCCCTGAGATATTAAGCACGGGGTGGAGGGGGATCCCCTGGCTCATTGCAGCTGACTGAGAAGGGAGCAGATGTTTTCCTCCCTGTCAGCTGTTACAAGTGGAAAGGGATGGGGAGCTGGGGGGGGGTTTCTTCAGTAAATTCAGCCAGTGGAGCCTGCTTTGAATCTCAGCTCCAGCCAGATGAAAACAAAGGAAAACCAAGAGAGGTACACCACTGTGGAAAAGTGCGCCAATGAGTGCCATCTTCTGGCTGTTCTGGAAGCTGCATGGACAAAAACTGCTTTTAGGGCTTTCTTTACCCCAACCCTGAGAGAAAATTTGTGCCCCATTAGTGAATCCCTGGAATGATTTTGAAAACTTAAGCTGGGCAATTTTAAAGACTCAGAATAAGTTGAACCAAACATCAAAGAAGAATTGTGGAAAAATAATGACAATAGGCAAGAGAAATTGGCCATCAGAGTAAATTCACCAACATATTCAGATGCCTAGACATAGAAAAAAATTACAAGCCATACCAAGTAATAGGAAGAGATGGCCCAGCCAAAAGAACAAACCAAATATCCTGAAGAGATACAGGATTTAAGACAATTAATCAATGATAATCACACAACTCTCCTAAATCAATTTAAAGAATTGAAAGAAAATATGACCAAAGAGATAAAGGATATTAAGAAGACACTAGGTGAGCATAAAGAACCATTTGAAAGTCTGCAAAGAAAAGTAACAGTCCTTATGGGAATGAAAGACACAATGGATGAGATTAAAAATACATTAGAGGCACACAAGAGCAGATTTGAATTGCTCAAAGACAGAATTAGTGATTTCAAAGACAGAACATCTGAACTGGAAAAGACAGAAGAACAGAGAGAGAAGAGAATGGAAAAAATGGAACAGGGTCTCAGGGAACTGGATGACAATGTGAAATGCAAAAACATGTGCATTATCAGTGTTCCAGAAGGAGAAGAAAATGGAAAAGGGGCAGAAAGAATATTTGAGGAAATAATGACTGAAAACTTCCCTACCCTTATGAAAGGCATCAATACTAATATCCAGGAAGGACAATACACCCCAAACAGAATAAATCTGAATAGACCTACCCCAAGATACCTACTATTCAGAATGACAAATATCAAAGATGAAGAGAAGATTCTGAAAGCATCAAGAGAAAAGCAAAGCATCACATACAAGGGAAACTCAATTAGATTAAGTGCCGACCTCTCATCAGAAATCATGGAGGAGAGAAGAAAGTGGTATGATGTATTTAAGGTATTGAAAGAGAAAAACTGCCAGCCATGAATTCTGTACCTGGCAAAGCTGTCCTTCAAAAATGAAGGTGTGTTCAAAGTCTTCACAGACAAAAACATGCTGACAGAATATGTTACCAAAAGACCAGAATTACAAGAGATACTAAAGGGAGTGCTGCAGCCTGAAAGGAAAGAACAAGGGCAAGATACTTGGAGAAGAGTGTAGAAATGAAGATTATTAGAAAGGGTAAATTAAACAGTAAAATGATAGACCATAGTATGATATGACAACAGAAAGCCAAAGGTCAAAATGAATGAAGTAAGTAATGCCTTACTGTAATAACATTGAATGTTAATGGCTTGAACTCCCCAAACAAAAGACATAGACTGATAGAATGGATAAAAAAAATATGAGCCTTCTATATGCTGTCTATAAGAGACTCACCTCAGACATAAGAACACAACCAGGTTAAAAGTGAAAGGTTGGAAAAAGATATTCCACACAAATAGTAACCAAAAAAGAACTGGAGTAGCTATACTAATTTCAGGGGGAAAAAGAACAGATTTTAAATGCACAACTGTTATAAGGGATGAAGAAGGTCATTATATATAAATAAGAGGGACAAGTCAACAAGAAGAAATAATTATACTAAATATTTATGCACCTAACCTCAGTGCCCCAAGATACATGAGGTACACACTTGCAAAGCTGAAGGGAGAAATAGATGTCTCTACAATAATAGTTGGAGACTTCAATGCACCACTCTCAGTATTGAATAGAAAATCTGGACAGAGGATAAACAAAGAAACAGAGAGCTTGAATAATATGATAAATGAACTAGACCTAACAGACATCTATTGAGCATTGTACCCCAAAACACC
>PVKH010043585.1:0-10715 GCA_004027955.1 Chaetophractus vellerosus | reverse complement strand
TTTTTTTTCATGTAGCGTCTCAAAGTAATATTTTGTTGTCATTGGGAAAAGAGAACCTCTTTCTAGACAACATATATTCAGAGAGCTCTATAAGGAACCTAAAAGACAATACTAGAAAGCATATTCTTCAAAGATTCAGATATCACATATTTGAGAGCCTGTTAAGCTTAAGCTGGGAAACAAATGCAACCCGGCATAGTTTACTTTATTCTAACCACAACCTCAGATGTATAAGCTGTTACCATACCCATTTCAGAAACTGAACTGAAGGACCAGCAGGTCAGGTTACTCCCCATGGAGCACAGAGACTCAGTCCCACATTGTCTGTGCCTATTGTGTCCAGCATCTCATTGACTGATTCACGGCTCCAGCCTGGAACCACGCGTGCCATCGTTTATTCTATGACCACTGCCTTCTTACTGTTTTGCTTTGGCATTATCTGTCTTCTGCTGTGTCTGCCTATAATTAGAAAATACACATTTTCCTTTTTTCCCCTCAGCTATACCTTAATCTATACCATGTTGTGTGGGGGCTGTTTTTGTTTTGTTTTGTTTTGTTTTGTTTTGTTTTGTTTGTTTTTTTCAGCTGAAAGACTTCCTCCCTTTATTGACAAAAATGATACATAACCAAACAAACTCAAAGATGGAGTGAGTGTGCCTGGACACATTTCTTCCGCTGGAGTAACTGAGACCCAGAGGAGTGTCTAAGTCTTTGGGAAGCTTCACAGATAAGAAGTTTTGTAATAATCAAGACCCTGTTATCAGTAGCACCAGATTTCTCAGGAAAGGTAGTGCTGAATTCATGACAAGGTATTTAATTTAGGCTCACAATTTATCAAGTAAGTGGTGACATGAGTAACATTCAATATTTGTGTCATAGTGGCCTGCCACTAACTGACATTATGCATTGAGATAGCAGCCATTTCTGACTGTTATTTTTTATATCACATTAGAAGGCATCATGAGGTGTACCAAGATAAAATATTTATCCAAGAAGAAATGAAGGGTGAAATTTTCTTTCACTAACAATGGTGCATTCTGTACTCTTATACAACAAGCCTCTACTCCATATTCATCCTTGAAAATGTAAATATGTACTTGAGATAGCACTGAACAATAGTTTTACATTGTAAATGAGGTTGGAAAAACTGACTAAATAAAGTTAACTGTTGCAGGAGCCATTTACTTTTCAATTTTTGGAAGTTCAAAATATTCCCAGTGTTTTCAAGCATTTACTTTCCAATTAGGTGGCAAAATCAATGGTATATAAAAATGCCAGGGCATTCATGAAATTTAGCAATGACATGCATAGTTACCATCACTGAAAGGCTGATTTAATTTTTTTTGATAAATGGTAAAGCCCCAAAATGCTCAGGAAAAAAGGATATTCTACAATGTGAATAAAAACTAAAAGGTAAAATAGAAAGCAAAGACTGGTCAGGCTGCATAAAGGAAATATTTCTTTTAAAGGTTGATCCCAATTTTTAGATGTAAAACATGTCCATAGAACAGATCCTAAGGCAGGAGCTCTGTAACCTTCACCATTTTTGGTAATAGTAGAGACTGCCAAAAAAAGCAAATAAACATGGTTTCAAGGAAAAGATCAGCTAATCCCAGGCAGGGTCAAAAAAGAAGAGCGTGAAAGGGTAAAACAAACACACAAAAGGCTAAATATTTTATTGCTGCTTTCTAATGTTTGGTTTCACCCATGCTTTGATTAAAGAAATGAATTTTTCAGAGCTTAAAAACTTACCTTTTATAGCACTTGAGTTGTGACAAAAAACAAACACTAATTATTTACTTGACATGATTAAAAATGAGATTAGTGTCAGAGTTACCTGAAATTCCAATCCATAGTTTTCTCTGCAGAATTCTCTCAGTTTAGGATACACGTTTTCTCTTAGTGCCTGTCTTTCTGCTCCCGTGTCTGTGGTAGAAAAGCAAACACACAGAAAAGTTGAGAGGGTCCAGATGGATGTTTCTAGGGAATATGAGCAGTGTGGGGAAAAATGAAACCTTCAACCATAAATATTAACTTTAATGTAATCAAGGGTGGTGCTGAATTGTCAAATGGTGGGGTATGAAGCTGCTGGAGAGACTTGCTCCAGTTCCACAGGGATGCACCCAACAGGCAGGTACGAGAAGCCCTCGGGATCGATGGAGGCCCCGTGGGTGAGCTCTGAGTGCCAGCAGAGCTGAGAAATCTCAGCCGACTCTTTATGCCCACAGAGGCCCTCACATCGAGCTCTTAAAAAGCCTCGAACACACTGTGTTTGGCAGAAGTAGAGGGAAAAACTGTAGAGCTATCTAGTATATTGGCCCCATAATGTGCAAACAGTTTCGGCACATGTATTCCCATTAATTAATTTAGCTATTGATTTCCACAAAAAAATCACAGATTTTATTATTATTTTCTATAAGTTTTAGAAATAAGAAGACTTTTTAAAAAATTGGGAAGGCATTCATGCAAACAACAATCATTAGGAGAGAGAAATTGTGGAAGCAAACAAGATAAACGAGCGGATTCCACGCATGGTCGATTCCATTGGTCAGTGGTTTAACAGAGCAATGTCTCCCACCCAGCGTTTTCAGACTTACTGTTTAAATCAAGGAGGAGAACTGTTTTACATGTGCCACACCATGTAAAAGTTCTAAAGTAAAATATTTTTATCTAGTTGTTAATAAAATATACAAGAAAGAAATGGAACCCGAAGTCAGAAGAATCACAGAACATGTATGTATGTATTTAATTCTGACGATATTCCGCCGAAAGGGGTTCTAAAGCCCCCTGTGCTAAATGACACTCTTGTGTCAGTGAAGCCACTTAGGATCCCTGTAGCAAGGAGAGTCTGTTCCTTGACCAAATGACTTCAGGGAGAGTCGAGAATCATAGTTTTAAAAATTAGGTCAACATATTATCTCATGAAAAGAACCTTTTGTTAAATGTAACTCTATCTCAGTCATAACTATGAAATATTTGCATACCACATTTATAGCTAAAGAACAAATTTAAAAGAATTTCCTTATTTTTCTCTAGCACAGCTGTCCATGTAAAGTCTACCATATGCTGTGCTGACCTACTCTACTTTCCTACTGTCCTCAAGCCTATTTTGGGAAGCAAATAACCAATCTCAAGAGTTGTAAATGCAGCTGCAGCCTGGACGAGTGACAGGAACCCGTGTTTACACAGAAACCAAAGATTCGGAGGATTACTCTGTGACCTCAACAAATAGTGTTTTTTCTCACCTTAGATCCACTATGGTCCTAAGTCAAAAGGAAAAATCGGAGGAACAAGCTGAGGAGTGGTAGATTTAAGCAGGGCCCGTGTGGTATTACAGCGCTGGTGAAGGCAGGATGTTAGCTAAGCTCTCGTATAGTTATACAATCTTGGGTTCAGACACTCTTCCCCATTTTAAGGTCTGAAGACAATGTCACACTAATAACATTCAATCCATCTCTCTAAAAGGCTACCACGGACTTTTAAAACCCAAATAACAAAAAAGGCACTTCTAAAATAAACAAATACTTTCAGATGTGGAATTGGGAATATCCTAAGGGTTATGGTTAAGAAAGTCTGAAAAATAGCGTCAAAATAATATGTTAAAATTAGGAAATGATATAAGAAACAGAACGCCTTGTTTCTTAAAAAAATGCTACTGTAACTCTTATTATTAGAAACTGACACCTGAGAGTGCAATAATAAGGAAAACAAGACAGAAATGCCATATCTAATTGCTAAGATTTACTGAATACTTACTATACCATCTAGTAGAGTGGTAATATTTCTATATGCAATCTTAATCATTTCTGACAACAACCCTATGAGATAGGTAAAATTATCTTCCTATATTTTTAGAAGAGGAAACTGAAGCATTGAGAGGTTAAGAAACTTGCCTGAGTTCATACAGCCACTAAGTTGCAGACCTGGATTTGAATCCAGGCAGCCAAACACCATAGTTGCTCTAATCATGAAAACATGCAACTGTGAACAAACTGAACCTTTAAAAATGAAAAAAAAAAAAGAACAATGAAATAACTAAATGGAGTGGCTAAGGGAGGTTGATGTGCTAAAATTTATCACCCCTACAAATCTGACTTAGCCCTTATGGATGCCTTTCTTTCTATAACACACTCTTCAACATCAATAAGTTCTCTCACACTACCTCTAAATGAAACCTGACTTAATCTTTTGCTCTCACCTTTGCTCCTGGGTGCAAGCCAAATTCATCTCTCACCTGGAGTATTATCTCCTTGCTTCCCACACTAGTCTCCTTTAATCCATTCTCTACAGCCAGAGAGAGCTTTTCAGAAGAAAAATCAGATCATGGCACTACCTTGTTTAAAACCCTCTAATAACTCTTCATGGAACTTGGAATAGAACCTACACTCCTTCCCTCAAATGTTTTCTCTTTCCCTAAGCTCATCTCTTACCATTTTCCTGATCCACATCACTCCAGCAATCATTTGGCTCCTGGGTTACAAAGAGTGCATTCCCACTCATGGTACTTTGCTCCAGCTGTGACTTCTTCAGGGAATTCTTTTTCCTGTGATCCTCTCATGGCTGACTCTTCCTTGTCATTCAAGTATCAGCTTTTAAAGCTACGTTTTCAGAGAGGCCTGCTCTGAGCACCCCACCTACAGATGCCACCAAGCCACCCTCCATCACATCACCTCCTCTTAAACCCTTACATAGTACTTACCTCTATGGTCACTGTTCGTGTCTGCCTTCCCCACTAGAGTGCCAGCACAAAGGGAGTGGGAACCATCTTTTGCCTCATTCACTCCTGCGTCCCCAGTGCTTAGAATGGTGCTCATTTAATGAATGAGTACATGAGGACACCGACACATGAACCAGTGGCAAATACGGGCTGACAGGCCATGCTGCTCTGCCACTGCCTCCAGAAACAGAAAGACTTCCTACGTCACAACTGGTCATTGAACAGACATAGAATCAAGACTGCACCGTTCTGGGAAGTAAACGGGGAGAAAGTGGATATCATGAGGTAAGTGAATGAACTGGCTTCTGTGTTTCTGGCAGAGTATTTCTACATTTTGACCAAGTTATTTTGAACCTCTCTAACAATACGAAGGAAGCATATACACATATCTGACTGGCATTCTATGCTATTACTTATGTTACACAAAATGACTCAGATTTTCCTATATTTGTATTAAAATATACAATTGGCTCCAGAAATGGAACATTAACTTAGATGTAATGGATTAATTATGCTGGATAACAGATAAACTGGCTTAATTAAATAAAACAACCTGATTCATATCAATAGCAAATGTGGATGGTTGGCAATTTAAAAACATTAGAATGTCATAGACAGGAAAAGTTTACTCATAGCTTACCACAAATTAAAATGGACCTCTCAAAAAAGTGCAGATCAAAGACTAGGTATGTCGTAATTTATTCTTTATACATAATCATACCATCCATTTATATTTCTCCAGCTCCTTAATCCTTTGAAGAGATGCAGTAACTCTGGCAACGCTAACCATTGGTTTTTGTTTCCTAAATGATTTGTTGGTGATTTCAGAGTTAATGAAGATCTCTGTACAGTGTCTGAGTTATTCACAGGAAGTTTATTAGTGGGGTGAGAATTATTAGTCAACACCATTGTCCTTGAAGCATCTTGATTTTAATTCAAAAAGGGTTTTGAGTAATTTCATATTTTTTTATTAGAAACTAAAGAAGGACCTAATGACCATTGGATTGGAACCTTGTACTGTTTGCCCCATCCCTACCTAGAGCCATGGGTATTTGATTGAATCATTTTTCTCACGTGATTGGCAGCTCAAAAAATTAGGATCTCCCACATGTCCTTTGCTAAAACTGTCTTTTCAGCCTCACGTCCCAGGCTTTTGTACATTTATTTTTGCACAAAGAATTGGATTGGATTCTCTCTATCTATCTAGCTGCTCAGCTGATGATTTATATAGACAGCCTATATGACATTTTTGGTTGTTTTTGGTTTGATTTCTTGTTTGGTGACTTCCTAAGATGCCCTCTCCACTCTACGGTCCCCTGGATAAGTGGTGACTTCCTGTCCTCTGTGGCCAGCCAGGCACCCTCACTCTTCTTTATTTCAATGTCACAAAATCCTGTCAATTTTATTTCATAAACATCTTTTGAATGTAGCTGCTCCTACTTTCAGACTTACCCTTTCTCAACCCCAGTGTCCAAGAATCTCCTATTTGATTGACCTATTATCTGCCCCTCCTCACTGCAGTCTTATACTCCACAGAGGTGCCAGAGATCAGTCTAAGACAAAACAAGTGAAACCTAATTCGATCATTGTATTAGTCAGCCAAAGGGGTGCTGATGCAAAATACCAGAAATCAGTTGGTTTTTACAAAGAGTATTTATTTGGAGTAGAAGCTTACAGTTACCAGACCATAAAGCATTAGTTACTTCTGTCACCCAACTCTGTGAGGGTTCCGGCTTCCTGGGTTCCTCTCTTCCCAGGGCTTGATTCTCTCCAAGTCAGCTGCTTATTCTCTCCACAAGGCCAGCTGTAGACTATCAGGCGAACGGCTTGCCTGTCTCTTTTCCTGGGGCCTTCTCTCTTTCTTCACAACCAAGCTCCCCTCTATGCTTACTTCCTGGGGCTCCAGCGCAGGACTCCAACATTGGAACTCCAATTCTGTCCTTTGCCATGTCTTTTATCTTTGAGACCCCACCCACCAAGGGGCGGGGCTCAGCGCCCTACTGACATGGCCCAATTAAAGCCCTAATCATAATTTAATCACGTCCAGAGGAACAGACCAGTTTACAAGCACAATCCATATCTATTTTGGAATTCATAACTATATCAAACTGCCACAATCATTAAAAAGTTTAGGGAGCATCTGGTGGTTCAGAGGATAAAGGCCAGAATGCTTGGCAGATAATCTCCCAGTGAATGTTTGTCTTCTATTGCTGCTCACCACGTAGCCTCCAGAGAATGAGTTACTTGAATGGGTGCCTCATCTTTGCACAAACTGCTTTCCTTGCCCAGAAGTCCTTACTCTTGTTTCTCCTTTGCTTGGAAGACTCTGTCGAGTCCCAAATCAAGGTAGAACCTTTGTGAATGCTTGGCAGTCAAAGGCTGGCAGCCCCCTTTTCCAGGTCTCCCCACAGCACAGCACTCAGCCCACCCCTGTATAACATCACCTATTGGGATGTATGGTAATTGATTATATTTATCATTTTGAGTTTGTGTCCCCCATGAGACACTGAAGTCTTGGAAGGCAGGGACTTTCCATATATCTATCTTTACATCACAGAAATTAGAGCAGACCTCAGCACATAGCTGGGACTCATATTTGTTGAAGATATTTGTTGAATGGGCAAATGGATGCTATGAAAACACAGACTAAATCAAACTAAGGAATTAATTTCTTTCCACAAAGCCAACATAAATAAAAGTCAAATGTCATTTGCAGGTGATTGTGACTAAGTTGACAGCATTACAGTCATTGGTAAAGTGTGACAACTAGGGTGATGTTAGAAAAGTATATGACAGAGCATGGCAGACGGTAGAGCCTGGCACATCCTCTCTCAAAAAAGCAATGCAAAAACTGGACAAAATTGTTAAAATACCCACCTTAATAATAGTAATATAGCTACAACAATTGTGTACCTTATATTGTATTCCTTAAAATGACTCAAAATATCCCCAAATTTTTCAAAGATGTAGGTCAAACCAGTAGTTAAAATACAAATTTCTCTAGTTTTTAAAAAATATCATCAGTTCATCAAAGTACTCTTTGAAGTTTCCAGTTGGAACCCACTGACTGAATTATTTCCATACCACAATACATTTTAGAAAAATAAAAAGAGTGAATTAGAAAAGTAAAGTTAGAGCTCTGCTACTGGTAAGATGGAGGGCAAGATACCTGCATAAAAATCACACTGAAAACAACTAGAATATGGCATAAAATATTTAAAAATCTATCTTTTTAAATGTGTTACAATAAAATAAAATAAAAGAAATAAAAGAAAAACATAAATGTGTTACATAGCTGGAATTAAACAATGCACAAAGGTCAAAGAAACAATGAAAACAAGAATCCTAGAGGCCAGCTTATGCTTATCTTTTATTAAAACGTGGTGGCTTCTAGCATCAGTTTAGTCTCATGTATGTGCATGGTGGATAGGAAACGAAACATAGGTTCCCATTCGAAGGGCTAAGTCCAGTAAGAACACCCTGCAAGAAGCTGTAACACATCCTACTCTCCAGGTCTTTCGACTCACCCAGGACAACTAACAAGGAAGATGATGATGGACAATGACCATCCCAAAGAACAGAGAGAGTCTGCAACTGCAAGCAAGAAAGCCCCATCGACCCCATGGGATCTAAGCCCCCTCTCAATTAGAGGCAGAGTGGGCATCACCCTCTAAGAATCTTCAGGATTGGGGAATGAACAATGGACTAGAGTAGACTTACTGGAATTCTAATATAGACTTATTGTGATTCTAGCAATGGAAGAACTTTAATCATTGATGTGGAAGCAGTGGCCACCAGAGGATCTGAGAGGGGAAGAAGAGGGAAAATAGATGTAATATGGGGTCATTTTTGGGCCTTGGGAATTGTCCTGAATGACACTGCAATGACAGATAAAGGCCATTATATACCTTGTCATAACTTACAAAATTGTGCAGGAAAGAGTGTAAACTACAATGTAAACTATGATCCACAATTAGTGGCAATGCCCCAAAAATGTGTTCATCAATTGTAACAAATGTCCCATACTAATGAAGGATGTTGTTAATGTGGGAAAATGTGTGAGGGGTTGTGTATATGGGAATCCCCTATATTTTTTATGTAACGTTTGTGTAATCTAAGTATCTTTTTTAAAAATAGAAAAGTATATTTAAAAAAATATAAAAGAAGCTGTAACACCAAAGATCTACATCTTCAGTGTGAGGGTAAACAAGAAATGAATCTGCAACAGCAAGAAAACTTGCTTTGCCTTAAGTAAAAGAAAAAAACAATCTCCTGGATATTTGTACTCACAAAAGCTGAGCCTCTTGCAGGTTTGCAATATTTGAAGAAGTAATGTCTGCAATATTTGAAGAGATCATGGTTGAAAATTCTCCAAGATTTGTTGAAAGACACCAGTCCTCAGACTGAGGAAAACCAACAAATTTCAAGCAGGGAAAATATAAGGAGTTTCATAAGTATGTAGAAATCCCATTTCAGAATGAAAATGAAGAACACCAAAAACAAGAGAAGATCCTATAAACAGCCGGAAAGAAAAGACAGATTACCTACAACGTAATGACAGTTATATTTTCAGCTGACATCACATCACAACTATGGAATCCAAAAACTGTGACATATTATCTTTACTATGCTGAGACCATAGCAACTGTCAGCCTAGAACTAAATAACCAGCAAAATTTTCTTTCAAGAAAAAGGTCAAAAGAGGACGTTTTTAGAAACACAAATAGTGAGTTTACTGCCACCTTCCATTAGAAAAAATTCTAACAGATACATTTCAGGTAGAAGGAAAACTGTCCCAGATGTAACGTCTGAGATGCAAGAGGAATTAATGTGCAAAGAAAGTAGTAAATACACAGGTAACTCTAAATAAATATTAACCACATACAGCATAATATCTAATTTATGGGTATAAAGGAAATAGAAGTAAAATTTAAATGCTAGCTAAAATTAGCATATCAATCAGCAGTTATGAGAATTAAAGCCAAGTTCTTTATATTTTTAGGAAAATAATGATGTTATTAAGCATCTTTATTATCTGTTCAGCCTGTTTGTCAAAATTTCTATAATAGCCTCTAAATGAGATGTTAATATTACATCAAAGTGTGCTATTCATGAAACTTAATACTTCTTCATGCTTTTCTATAACAAAATAAGATTCTTTTCCTTTTCAAAAACAGTTCATATTCATTAGGAAATGATTTATAGTAAATGGAGTTTTGTAAAACAGGCAATTTCTGCGTTTTCATTTTCTTTGTAATTTTGATAAGAACGAAATCCCTTCAAATTAACATAATTCATCCCTTATTCTCCTCTTCCCTTCATATTAAGGTCTATTTAAAGAACTCCCAGGGAGGACTATATGTGGCATCTCTGATCTATGCTCATTCAAAAATTGATAATTTGAATTTCATATTCAACTAGTATGATTTTACTCACATATAGTTCTCACCAAGTGCTTGCCACATTAAAAGTTACTGCTTGTTATATAATTGCTTTCAAAACAGAAGACAAACAAGACACAGCTCTGTCTTCAGCATTCGCAATATATGGGGACCAGATAGTAGTCAGCTAACAGTGGGATTCTCAACAACGCACAGTAAGGTATAGAATACAGGTATGAGCAAAATGCTACTGAAACAGAGAAAGGAGGAACTAATTTTGTTTGGTGATCAAGAAGCGTTTTCTAGATAAGGTGACAGTTTAGTTGGGATTTGAAATACAAACAAAATTTTACCTGGTAGGAAGGAGGAGAGGAATAAGTATATTCTAGAAGAGGTCATAGCATAGGCAAAGTGAGAAAGTACGTGATATTGTTGATGAATAACAAACAGCACAGTTTGGTGTAGTCTAATGTATGGTGCAGTATAATGTATAAACTTTCAGTTGTAAGACTTTTAAGGTCCCTGTGTGTACTGGGAATTTGGGGGGTTAATAGCAGTTCTCTCTCTTAATCCAATGGGAAAGAGATAATACATACAGAGCAACATACAGGACAAAA
>PVKH010043584.1:0-10698 GCA_004027955.1 Chaetophractus vellerosus | reverse complement strand
AAGTCCTGCTTGGCCTCTCTGGGCAACCACAGGCGCCAATAAATCAGCCACAGGCGATTCTCTCATCCCCTTCCCAGCTTGAAGTGGTAGCGAGATATAATGCAAAAGAGCACTAACTGGATTTAGGAGATAAATGATCAGGCTTGAATTCTACAGCAAATGACTGCATCACTGCAGCTAGGTAAATCTCTTGGAGACTCATTTTGTCATTTATAACATAGAGATAGTACCACCACTTTTTTGGTAAGAATCAACAGTCATCTATGAAAACAGCTAGTATGGCGTTTGGCCTACTGTTGGTCCTCAAATAGCCACCCAACATGAGCAGAACCTATCTCCACTACCTCCAAATAAGACATTGAAAGCAAGGCTGGGCAAAAAGGTGTAGCATGACACAGGTGGGATCCCTCCTCCCTTTTCTGCTGCCCATCCCTGTGATATTCCACTGCTTTCTGATTACCTCCCAGACATTAGAACTAATCTATTCATGTCCTATACTATCAGTGTTCCGTTCTCTATTAAGCAGCTAATGTCTGGTAATGGATTCATACTTTACCCTTAACTAAAACATATTCAGATTGCTAAGGACTTTGATGCCTTAACCAGACAACGTTGCAAATGTTGGTTATTCCTGAGGCAGAATAGGGATAAAATTTTGGCAGGATGGGTTTTCTGCTGTAAAGTACATTATAGGCGGCCTATCCCACCTAAAAATAGTGCCAATCCCATTCCCCAAATTACCAGTGCCATCACATGCTGGCAAAGCCTCATTTCTCAATAACCCGAATCAAGCCAAGTGTACCTCTGGCAGATACAGCCTCTACAATGAGTGGGTGAAATTGGCACTGAAGTTCCTGTGTGATGGTGAGAGCAATGACCAAGACATCTGTAGTCCTGGAGTCTATGCTACTGAGGGCTGTAGGACCTACATGCTCTTTAAGCCTGGTGTCGTCATCTGTAAAACAAAAAAGGGATTTTCTTTGAGACCCCTCTCAGCTTTTTTAGCAACTGATTACAAAGTGTACTTTACACACTTGACAAAATCCTGTGAGAATCAACAGCTTTGCCAAAAGGACTTGAATCAAGAGAATGAAAGCCAAATTTAATCCCCTGGGGGGAAACAGACATTAATTTTCGCAATATGTATTAAGCTGCTGTCAAGTTCAAGGTTCAGCGGTAGGCGCCTCACAAGCTTGACTTCTCTGCGAGGGAAGGCGGTGATAGACGCGGCAGGCTTTAAAGAGAAAACTTGGATTTACTTAGAATGAGACTAATATAGTTTGAAAAAACAAAGATATGAATTATAGGGTGGGGAGGAGACTTTCTGCCTTAAAAACTGGGCATTCTCAAACTGCAGGTGATCGTGCACAGAAGCCACGGCGTCCTCACAGCGTGCACTTGGAGACCCGCCCCTTGCGGGAGCGATTACCGCGGCCCACCAGGGTATCCCGCAGGCCTGTACGGCCTTCCTGGGAGCGGTTCTTTTCGGGCCCGCAGCGCCAAGGTCTCTGTGCTTTGGCTGTGACCCCGCGCGCCGTCCCGGCCTGCGTTGGGTCTGGAGCTCTAGGGTCCCAGGACCCGCTGGCCGCCCTGGGCAGGCAGTGAGAGTAGGTTCTGGGTCATCCTCGGCCCGGCGCTCACTCGCGGTTGCCATTTTCCTCCTCTGCCCTGACTGACATCTCAAATGGACCAAATACCCCTCTCCCCGGCTACTTGCATCTGTCCCATGACCGGTCCAGCTGCAAGCCACCGCACCAGGCGGCTCGCGGGGGGAAGGACCGAACCCGAAGCAGCCCACAGGGGCTGGGCCGCGCCGCTTACCCAGACGCCGCCGCGGCGGCAGGCCGACTCCTCCGTGCGGGAGGGGCGGGCTCCCGCGCCGCGCACAGCACGCGGCGGCGCCAGCTCACGCACCCCGCGGCCCGCTCTCGCGCGGCTTTCAGAGCCGACCGCTCCGCGATGGTCCCACGTGACGGCGCGCCTAGGTCTCGGCAAACGGCGGCCACCAGACCCGGGGTGTGCGTGTGTGCGTGCGTGCGTACGTGCGCGCCCGCCAGCCCAAGTGGCCGGGCGGGGGTCGGCACGCGCTATGGGCGCCTCTGTACCCGCCACGGTCCGTAGTCGTGACTCTGGAGGCGGAAGTGTGGGGACGAGCCTCAGCGTCACAGGCTCCCACACACAACCGCATGACCCGGGGACTTTCCCCTGGGTGTGCAAAAGCACGGGCACCCGCTCAGTTCTGGGGTGAGGGTGGGGGTTGGGAGGGGTGCGCCCGCGTGTTCGCCGGGAGAAGGGTTGGGGCGCGAGGCCAGGGAAGCTGAGCCGCGGGAGCCTAGAAGGGGAGGCGGGTTGGGTTGGGTGGGGCATGGCGGGGGAAGTGACTCAGGGCCAGAGACGGACAGACCCATGGAAGGCAGGGTGGGGGAGCGCAAAGAATGGGCGACCCCAAACGGACCCGTCTGGGAAGGGACAGGGCAAGGGTGCTGGCGCTCCCAGAACACCGAAGGCTTATGGCGAGGGAGGGCCCAGCCGCTGGACCCTACGGTGCCGGGGTCTGACATCTGGAACGAAGTGGGAAAGCAGCATCCTGCCCTTGGGGAGTCGAGAAGAGCCCAGTCCCGTCCAGCTGTGCAAACAGGAGGAGGTCCCAAGCCTACCCTTGGGAGAGGGACGAGGGGGTAGTCAAGCCGCCACCGCTGCCGCGACGGCCCCCGCGGTGCGGGTTGCGCCAGCTTCCTCGGAGTCCGACGCAGAAACTTGTTGCAACAAACAGGCGACCGCGGGTGCCCCTAGCAGCCAGCGGCGGTGTGGGTGGGCGGGCGAGAGGGAGGGGAAGGCTGGCGGACGCCGCAGCGAACTGGTGGGCAGACCCGGAGTCGCCGCGTAAGCGGGGCCGGCTCAGTGCGGTGCGGCAGGCGCGGCTGTGCGGCAGCGGAAGTCCTTTGTTGCAGCGCAGTCCCTGGCAGAGCCAGAGCCTCTCCGCGCAGCCAAGCCCGAGCGCCGCGCGCCGCCGCCACTGCAGCTCGCGGCCCCTTCGCCTCGGTCCGCCTTTCCCGCGGCTGGCTGGCCTTAAACTCCCTAAAATCTCCGCAGCCCTGGTTCTTGCTGCGGCCGGTGAGTATTTGCCAGTTGTGGGGTTATTTGCGCAACTTTGGTCCGGGCCGGAGGACGACGGGCCGCGGGCCTGGCGGAGTGCGGGCCCGGAACAGCGCCCACCCGTGCGGGGAGCTGGAGCGCGGCACACGCGCTGTGAGGATCTGGCGACGGGCGGCTGCCGGGCCGTCTGCTCGATCCCGCCGCCCGCCGGCGCGCCTGGTCCGGGACGTGCGGCCTTCGTGAGTCCGAGACGAAGCCCCTGTGGAGACGAGTTCCCAAATTAGTTACCTTCTTTTCCCTTTCTTTCTCAGCCTTTATTTTTTTTGAGGGGGGAGGGGAGGGGAGGTGTAGACGGGAGGCGGGAGGACTCGGTTTGATTGACGTGCCCAGAGCCCGCTTCTCTCAACTTACAGCTGCGGCTCCTCGGCGGGTGGGAGGGGAAGTGTCCCAGAGTCGGAGGCCGCAGACTTGGGCGCGCTCCGAGGGAGGAGGCGTAAGAATCGTGCAAATTCTTGGTACGCTCTTTCCCACTCCCTGTCGCCGGCGCACACGGTTTTTGTTCAGTAAAACGTGGGTAGGTCTGGGGTTTGGGAATTTTCAGTGGAAAAGGTCTTCTGTTTCCTGAGGAGAAAGTGGTTTTGCTTCCAGTAGTGGGCACTTACTAGTAGTAGTTTTAACGTTCGGTAAATGTGTTGGATGTTTGTCGGGACTTGTTAACCCTAAAATTTGTAGGCATGGGTCTGAGCTCAGCCACTCCCTCTCAGCCTCCCTGTCTACCTAAGCAACGCCTCTACATGATCTGAAGAGTTGAGATGACATTTTCCAAATTGGGAGCGTCAGGGAGAGGTTGATTAAAGTCCTTGCTGTTTTCTGGGGATAGCGTATAGGGTACATGTTTGTATGTGATATATTTTTAACTTGCGCTTCAACGTGGTAGATACACGCAGATTCTCCATTGGCCTAAGTGTATTTCCATACAGTATACTGCAGGAAAACTGATCGAAGGAGCAGTCCAAGAACTTTTTTGGGGGTGGGGTGGGGGGTAGTCCAACAACTTTTGAGGCGTCTTAGAATCAGTTTCTTGAGCTGAAGTTTAACGCACTCGGGAGCAGATTTTGTGAAAGATGCAATTCTCATGATAACTTCAAAGCAATCACGGTCTTCTCTTTGAAACAGGGAAATTAGATTCTATGCCATTTTGTCAGTGTTAATGGGTATGATCTGGAGAAATGGGATACAAAATTTGGGATACAAAAGGGTGAAGCTTGCATGATGGGTGGCCATCATTTGCTCAGAAGCTCAAATCTTTCCTTTTGAATCACTTGCTGTATATCTAATAAAGTCTCAAAAATAACAGTGACTTTGGGAGCTAGTTGGGGACCTCCTTGTCCTAAACAAACAGAGGAAATTGAAGCTTAGGGAAGTGAGATGCTTTTCCAAAGATTAATAAATGCAGAAAGTCTGCAGTAGAATGATCAGTTCTTATCTTATTTTAAAAGCAGAATTTCTCCATCATGGTGTAGAATAATTCAGGTTGAGCAGTCTCTCTGATGCCTCTCTATTTTTCCCACCCTAAATTTGAAAGCCTACTTTTGGGGAGTGGGCAGTGAGGGGACGCTATAGTGCCTCACTGTCAGAGAAAAAGAGAAACAAATTTAGCCAGTACCTTAGCAAAGCAGAACACAGTCTCAGCCACTTGCTCTTGACCTTGTGTTTTGATTTTGCTTTCATTAACAATATTGCAGTGCATTTCTTCATTCTCCTGTTTTGCCAGGCTCAGAGGAAGATAGAGTTTGTAGAGCTTTTTAAGAGTCTCCTGTGTGCCTTGCACCACCATTTCCCATTCACATGTGCAGGAGAAAAGAAGCTGCTCTTTTCAGGCTTTTCCTTCTCCAGTCAGGAAAAGTGCTAAGCCTTTTCTGTTACCTTCTGGCCCAAAGGGAAGGAAACCACTTTGGTAGAAATGCAAAAAAATGTCCATAGTTTTTATTTTTAAGCTATAGTCTGTTGTCTTCCCAAAAAAGTTGAAGTTTATTTGAGAAACATCTGCTTGAAAGGTTATTTATTTTGGTCTCTACAAGATCTGTTTTCTCCTGGTATTTTCTTATGCTAGCATCTTTTTCTGTGAAATCGTGAATTTATTTTATTTGTTATATTCTTATGTAAACCACATTAAAAGTTGGGTTTATTTTTTTCTCAAAATGAAAATTTTTAATTATAAAATACATGTTCATTGTAAAACTTCAACTACATAAAATACAAAAATGAAACTTGTTCTGTCTCCCACTCCTCAGATCACTGTTAACAGTCAATTGCTTGTTTAAAGCGAGAGAAGACAACATTTGATCATAGCTGTTCTTATGTATAGGCCTGACCCTGCCTAGGGATGGCCTGTGGTAATTCATGGGCTCTTGTTCTCTTCAGGTTGGTGAGAATTTCCTGGTAGAGGAAAAGGGAGTGTTTTGCTTTGGGCTCATTTAAGATTCTAGGATTAAGAAACGGACTTAAGAGTTTAAATATAACAGCACTGCTACTTTGGGTTTGTCCCTATGAAGTACTTACTGTACCTTGGCAGGCTAGTTCTCATACTTTTTAATGACATTGATCTTGATGCCCAGCCTCTGACATCAATTTATACCAGCCAAACTCATTAAAACAAAACAGGACACTCACATATGTAGAGGATTTCATAATTTATACTTGCCATGAAGACCACTGCCAAGATATCCCTGTGCTAATAGGGGAGGTGGGGTTCCTCTTGATCAGAATCAAAGGTTGCATCCCAAATATCGAGCAAAAGACATTAGAGGAAAGAAGGGGGTTAATGACTACTGTTTTCAGATGTGGCATGGAAGGGGCTGATTTGGGGGGGGTGGGGGTAGGGGGGTAGAAGGGACTTAGGCCTGAATGCCACTCAGTTGGCATCTTGACACATATTTAAGATCCATTTCTAAGTATAGTGTATTTTAGCATGTTTACTCATTTGTATATTAACTACAGTAGATCCTAGTCAAAGTACAGAATCACTCATTCATTAGCCTGGTGTATTAAGAAGAATGAGCTGTGAAGAAGTTGATGCTAGTCTGAAAAGCCTCAAAATAGTACATAGAAATTTATTCACAACATTGTCTATTTCAGAGTGTTGGGGACATGAACTTTTTTTTACTCTGTCTTTGAATTTCAAATTGTTTATCAAAATAAAATTTGACAATTAAAGAATGAAATTACCAACTGGATTCTCTTATTAGTTGTCTATGTGAGATGCCTACTCCTTAGAGATAACTGAAGAGCTGTGTCCCCACTTTAAATCTTTAGTATTAGATGAAAAGAGAAGATGGAGAAAGGACCCGACATTCTTTCTGCAAGATGGGGCAGTATCAGAATGATGAGAGCTTTTAGATTCATGAAGAAGGGTGATTCTGATAGACTTAGAGTGTTCCATAGGGACAGTTCAGTTAAGAGACAATTCATGCCCGGAAAGAGTGTTGTCTGATTTCCAAAAACTACAGAGTTTGAATCTCAACTTCTACTTACAAGATGAACAATTTTGGACAAACCGACCTCTGAACCTCAGTTTTCTCATTCACAAAATGAGCATAATAAAAATATCAACCTGACAGGGTTGGTGTGTGAATCAGTTGTATACTGTATGTGACAATGCTTTGTAAATTTTGGCCACTATATAAAACTTACCATGATTGAAACAGTGCAAAAATTGATAAACAAAATAAAACTTGCCTACATCATCATTTATTCACTCAAAAACTGATAAAATAACTATCAGGCAACTGCTGCAGACTCAGGGAATCCTGACTGAGATAATGCCTTGATCTCAGGGAGCTTACACTAAAGCAGGGGAGCCAAATTGTGTGATGATAGGTATAATATCCCAGTCTGGATGATATGTGTCACCCTGTAGTTGTATATATGATCTGTTTTGGAAACAGAAAAGGGGCATCTGTCTGTCTTACCCTGAGGATCAGAAAGAACTTCCCTAAGGGAGGGAGCTAAACATTGAAAAGATTTAAGCAAAGGAAATAGCATCGCTATTGCTATGTTAGGTGCTTTGGGATGAGGGGGAAGCCATTCTTTAAATGGACTTAAGGCTTAAAAATGGAATCATTAATCTTCTTGGAAGGAACACTTTTTATGATACTCCATTTATTAGTTTCATTTCATTGAATTTTAATTAGATGAGTGAAGTTTTCAAGATTTTGGCTAGAATTAAGCACAAGTGAAAAAACACTAGAGCCACAGAATTGGAAAAAATGCAACTACAGTGTGTAGGATCTGCTAGAGACGGAAACCAGGTGATACCTTCTGTCATCATAGAGCTGCCTCACCAGTTGTTCATTCAACAAAATTTATTGAATGCTTACTATGTTCTAGAGAAATTAATAAGCCAAAGTCAAGTGCCAGCCTTCAAGTTGCTCATAATCTAGTAGGGGAAGAACAACTCATAGATAATTACAGTAGCCAGTTCTTATTTAGCACTTTGTGACGGACACTGTCTTACAATAACTCTAAAAGCTAGGAAGGATCCCCATTCTCAGTTGAGGAAATTGAGGCACAAATTGGTTAAGTAACCTGCTCAAGTTCACATAACTATTAAGTGGCAGAGCCAGAATTTGAACACAGGCAGTCTGGTTAGTCTGTGCTTTAACCCCTACTCTTGGTGGCCTGTTCTAATGATTAAAATTTAGTGTAATAAGTGTAACAAAGGTTAATATATAGAGTAATATCAAAACATCAGTGGGAGAGGAACGTGTTATAGAGGCTTTCTGGAAGAGTTGATAAACTGATTCTTAAGTGATGTATGGAAGATTCAGATAGAAAATTAGTATGAGTAAAAAGGGAGGTAAGAAATACTTTGAAGTATGGGGAGGTGGGAGTGACAAGCAGTTTTATGTTGCTCAAGCATGAAGTTTGAAGCAGGAAGTAACCCAGCATGGGGCTGGATGGGTGAGCATGGGGGTCCTTGTATGCCACGCTAAGGAGTTTGTACTTTAGCTTGAAAGGATGGTCAGGGGAACTATTGAAGCGTTTAAGCAGGAGAATGATGCCTGGTTTTTGTTCTTTATGAATCATCTGAGAGTGAACGATAGATTTGAGGGACCAATTAGGGCCTGTTGTAAAAACCCAGGAGTGATGATAGAGACCTCATGAGGGCAGGGGAGGTAGAGATGGAATAGAGGGGCAGATCTGAGAAATATTTAATGGGTAAAATTGGCAAGTCTTAGTAGTTGATTATGAGAGAGAAGTAGCTTGAGTGACTGGTACAGATTGGTGCCAGCTGAGACAGAATACGGGGGCAGGAGCAGTTTTAGTTGGGTTCCAGACAATGTCTGAGTCCTCAGAGTGAGTTTGTAATAGAAGTACCACAGCGTGAACCCTAAGAAGACAAATGCCACGTGCAAAAAGGGACTTCCTGGTTAAGTTGCTTTTTGCTTAAAGGAGCCTGCTTTCAGCACAGTGGCCTCTGGTGGTCGTAACATGCCATTTTGCCTCTTTTAAAGTCAACAGATCAAAATTAGAGAATGACTGAATTAAAGACCTTTCCACCTCTGCTCCTAGAGAGAGAGGAACATTCCAGATGCCATTATGTTCCCTCTGCTCTCTGTGTGGATAAATGCATTTCCTAGACTTATTATGCAGCTGAACTACAGAAATTCCTCACTTATTCAGAAATTATTTGGTTGGCAACTTCAGCTGTCCAGTGTCCAGGCCTGAACCAAAGTGGATTGAACTTGATCAATTCATAAAATTCTATAAATTATTTCCATGATGGTGACATTAATATCTAAGAAAGAAATATGCTTCAATTGAAAAGTCAAGAAACACATGTCATCTCTAATTTATACAAGAGCCCTTTGAGGAGTATGATTATCCCTATTTTGTAGGAAGGTAAAGAAGTTTCCTCATAGCTAAATAAAGGGCAGAGCTGGGGTTCAAATCTAGTAGTGTCTGATCCCAGGGCTCTTTTTCAATTCATTCCTGTAACAAGCCCGTATTAAGGGCCTACCATGTGGGGAGAGTGTGCAAGGCACAGAGAACACAAAGGCTATTAAGCCTTGTCCCTGTCCTTGAGAATTCATTGTAGCAGGCATTGTTGTACCAAACTGCCTCCTTGGATCACTATCAGTGATACAAGTAATACTACAGCACTCTTAGGACTAGTATGCAGCTACATTATGGTTTTAAAAAATTTTAGGGTATAAGCATGAAACTAAGTCACCATATTTTTAGCATAGTTTTAATGGGAATATGTGTTTCAAGTTCTAAATAACCAACTTAAAAATAGTTTTAGAACATAAATTCATTTATAATTTCAGAACTTCCTGTATTTGGAGTCTAATGACCAGCCAGAATGCCTGATCTAAACAGTGAATAAAAGGTTCTAAACTTGCTTGTATCTGTCATGTAAGTGCCTTAAAGTAAAACCATTTTATCTTTAGGAGCTTATAGAACTGGTTCTTTCTGGGAGTTTCAAGGAGAAAACCTAAAAAATTCAATAGAATATAGAAATTGGACTATATACCTACCCTGAAAAATGGAATTCTAGGAAAGGATTTTGCCAAGGTGGCCTTCTTTTTATTGGTGGCAGAATCTTCAAGGCCTTGATCTTGAGCTCAAGAGTGAGGTTGCTTGTATTCTAATCCTCCCAAGATCACTCGTTGTGACCTTAGCAAGGTTATATAACAATGTGTGCCCCTGTTTTCTTATCTGTAAAATGGGTCTTTTAACAGTATCTACTTTGTAGGGTTTATTAGTATTAAATGATAAGGTGATGTATATGCATATATACATATATGTATGTGTGTACATAATATATAGCATATATTTTATATCTATATATGTTGCATTTTGTGTGTTTAACATGTATGTATCTATGTGCCTGCAGATCTGGTGAGCTGTAATGCAGGTCTCAGTTCTCTCTCTTCTGCAGGATGGGGGTTGTTGTCAAAAAGTTGTCAAAAATGTGGCTATTTCAAGAGTTACCAAGTGAAATTTAGAAAATGATGAGAGGATAACACTGATTACTATGTCAGAAACACTTGGTAATCCAAGATGAAAATAAGTACAACACACCAAATACTAGATGATAGTTTGTGTAACTAACAGAGATCTCATTTGTCAGATTGCTTATGCCCATATAGAAGGGGATATGATAGTCTGTGCAGCTTCTGCTCATCACTTCCCAAAGTATGGTGTGAAGGTCTGCAAATTGTGCTGCAGTATATTGTACTGGCCTGCTGCTGACCTGCAGTCTTCTCAGTAGGTTTGGCATGGACAAGGTCTATAAAGGCCAAGTGGAGGTAACTGGAGATGAATACAGTGTACAAAGTATAGATTGTCAACCTGGTGTCTTCAAGTGCTATTTGGATGCAGGCAAATAAACTCCTCAGCCAACCAGTTTAAAACAAACATACTGCTCTTAAGAAGAAAAGAAAAAATATAGGCCAAAAAATAATCCAAGGGTCCAAAAAGAAAGGTCAAGCCTAACAGCAACATTATAGATCAGTGAATTTTTTAAATAAAAATCAATATGAAGTTTTATAGTTTGAAATTTTACAATCCCTATTTTATTTGACTTTTTTTTTT